>JAJIBD010025043.1:0-241913 GCA_021461705.1 Cryptotis parvus
TAGATAGATAGATAGATAGATAGATAGATAGATAGATAGATAGATAGATAGATAGATAGATAGATAGATAGATAGATAGATAGATAGATAGATACGGTGATACCACCGTGAGATATACAATTACAAAGCTGTTCATGTTTGGGTTTCAGTCATACAGTGTTCCAGCACTGATCCTTCTACCAGTGCCCATTTCCCACCACCAATGTCCCCAGATTCCCTCCCCCACCTGAGTCTGCCTCTGTTGCACAGCCTGAAGTTTTGAGAAAAACATTTTTTTTTAAATTTTGGGTCATATCCTGTGATGCTAGGGAGCCATACCTGACTCTACTCAGGGACCACTCCTGTCTCTATGTCAAGGAGTTACGCCTGGCAAGACTTGGGGCACCACATATGGTTCTAGGCTTTATTTTCACTGTCTGTATCACCATCTTCCCATTCATCATCGATTTGCTCAAGTGGGCACCAGTAACATCTCCATATGTCCTGTCTCATGATAGTAGAGCCCAAGGGCATCTGTTTGCTCCAGGAACATAAAGAGCCTCAAACCATTCCATCAGCTCATGGGAATGAGGTCTATAATTGTTACTGGTATTTAGCATATCAATTATGACACAGGTAGCTTGCCAGGCCTCTACAGTGCGGGTGCCATACTCTTGTAGTTACCTCTAAATCCAGCATTTATTGATGAACCACAAGCGGCCGCTGAAGCCAGGCTGTGATAGGCTCGTCTGCTGGGAGGAGTTCTGACGAGAGGGAAGTCTGGATGTGGAAAATGGCGGCCCTCATGGAGTGGGGGTAGTCTGGCTTATTGAGAGGCTCTGCAGGGTGGTGGTGGACCAGGGCTAGAACCTGCCATCCCTCCCAGGCGCCTCGTGAGCAGCTGAGCACAGGGAGAGCCAGTAGCAGCTCTTCCCCATGTCTGTGAGTCTCTGGATCAGCATACCTGAGCCGGACTTGAAAAAGACTGCTGCAGGGTGGATCTCAATGAGCCGGGCTGTGATAGGCCGTCTGCTGGGTGGAGTTCTGCAAGAGGGAAGTCCAGGATGTGGAAAATGGCAGCCCTCATGGAGTGGGGGGGGGGTTGTCTGGCTGTTGAGAGGCTCTGCGGGGGTGGCGGGCGAGGGTTAGAACCCGCCATCCCACCCGGTGCCTTGTGAGAGGCTGGGCATAGGGAGAGCCAGTAGCAGCTCTGCCCCATGTCTGTGAGTCTCTGGATCAGCACACCTGGGCCGGACTTGAAAAAGACTGCTGCAGGATGGATTTTGATGAGCCGAGCTGTGATAGGTCATCTGCTGCGTGGAGTTCTGACAAGAGGGAAGTCTGGATGTGGAAAATGGCAGCCTTCATGGAGTGGGGGGGGGTCGTCTGGCTTGTTGTGAGGCTCTGCTGGGGTGGCAGACCAGGGTATGAACCCGCCATCCCTTCCAGGCGCCTCATGAGCGGCTGGGCACAGGGAGAGCTGGTAGCAGCTCTGCCCCATGTCTGTGAGTCTCTGGATCAGCATACCTGGGCTGAACTTGAAAAAGACTGCTGCAGGGTGGATGCTCACCATGGTATAACACATAAATACATAAATAAATACATAAATAAATAAATAAATATTTTTTTAAAGTTCAGCTTTAAAAACTTTAGCTTTTTTAAAGCTACAGGTGATACTCTATGACCAAATATGAACATCGTATGAACATCTTTGTAATTGTATATCTCATGGTGGTATAATAAAATACCTTAAAAAATAATAAAAAGAAAAGCTAAAGGTGATAATGGTCTGAGTTAGGATATGAATGATTTCTGCTGTTGGGGGGAAAAGCGAAAATAATTTTATTAATACTCTGTGATATATTGTGGGTATGAAAAAACATAAAAGAAGACTGTATGATATTTTGCTTTATCAGATGATATTTTGCTCTTTCCATAGGAAAAAGCCCACTAAACACTGCGAACTAAAGGTCCAAACTAGGCATTGTGAAGTCAGAGAGGCAGTACAGGGGTTAAGACACTTGCCTTGTGCAACCACTCCTTGATCCCCAGCACTGCATATGGTCCCCCAAGCACTGCCAGGAGTAATCCCTGAACACAGAGCCTGAGCAAAGTCATGTATAACCCCCCACACACACACATACACACATACATACACAATCAATCAATCAATTATGTCCTTTTTATGAAGACATAATTAACAAAAAGGTGGATTGCTATAAGAAAGCCACAAGGAATCATGCTTTTCTCCAGACATGAGGTTGATACCAAGCCTAGATCTGAACGCTCATGAGTAGGGAGGGGGTTACTGGACCCAAGAGAAGAGGATTCTATGACTAAGGCTGCTGTCAGAGGAAGCTGTGATTTGAACAGAACAGCTGGACACACGCACCAGCAGGGGCAAGGCTAGATGAAAAGTTACATACATTTTAAATTCTTGTAAAACTCCCAAGTTGTTTCATTTGTTCAAAGGCTGCTTTATCTACTCAGCCAGTAAAAATATAAAAATTATTTCTAATCCTTGTATTTTTTATGAACATTTATTGTTAATCTTTTTTCCCATTTTGGGTAAGTTTGTTTGATTTTATATATTCATTGGGCTAGCCCACAATATTCATATATTTGGTCAAAAAATAGTCCAGATACGCTTTGAAGTTCTTGTTTTACAAAGATGAAACTGTAGTAGGAGAACCCAGTCAGGACCAAAGCTATTAGCCCTGTTCACCAACGTCCGGGTCAGTTCCTGACTTTCGGGGTTAGGGGCAGAATTCCTGGTGGTGGGCCTGTTCACCAACATCCGGGTCAGTTCCTGACTTCCGGGTCAGGGAAGAATTCAAGGCTGAGAACAGGTGGGCCACAGGTGACACTGGGACAATGATGAAGGATCTTAGACATGTTGGTGGGGATGAGGTGCAGTAAATGTGTACAACACAACCATACGCTTATAAGACTATTGCAACCATGCTACCTAAAGTATAATTTTAAAGTTAATCAGTAAAAAATCATTTAAGCACAAGTCAGATAAAGGCCAACACTTTCTTTTCATTTCTTCATCTGTGGTTTTCTATTAATTACTTTGCCACTTTTCTACTGGGAATTTTCACATTTTCTTATGGGAACTCTATGGATTTGCATGAGGTTTCTTTTTGTAGCTGTGAATATTTCTGTCATTAATGTGATCATTGGAGTGTTCTACAGTCCCCAGGAAGAATGGTTCCTATCTCTCTAGCCATCAACATCCAAGTCTGTTTGGAGCTGCAGTGCTCTCTACATGTGTTCTCATTAACTGATCATAGCTACTTGATATCTTTTTTAAGCCTTCAGGTCTCCCAGGCCAGAGAGAGAGCACAGAAGAAAAGGTGCTGCTTTATAAGCAGCTGACCCACGTTCAGTGGTGGCACTTTATATGGTCTCCTGACCCTCCCAGGACTGATCCCTGAGCAGACTCAGAAGTAAGCCCTGAGCACAGTCATGTTTGACTCAAAAGACAAAAACAAAACATATTTTCAATTATACAGAGTTTTTATTAATGTGTTTTTATCCTAGCATTTTTTCTGCCATTCTAACAGGATTTGGGGCAGGCAGAGAGCTGAATGTGGGTGCTCAGCTAATCATACTAAATCCCTAATAGAGAGAATCACTGAACAGTTAAATCAGAGTGAAAGTTTTCAGTCTATAGGACCCAGCAGGTTATATTTTTTAAAACCCATTCAACTGTACTAATAGAACCCAAAACCATACAATTATCCCCTAACTACCCATGAAAACGGACTAGAACAGTTAAAGGCTCTTTTAAAAGCACCAGTAAATTTTTAATAAATAGGATACTGTACAAAAAGAACTATAGGGATATGCTTTTGGAAATTCAAACATTTACCTAAATCTAGACAATAGAGAAATAATGATGTAATCACTGGGGGATTTAAAATAATATATTATTATGCAACAATTAAGGTTATTTCTTCCTTTTTATATAGTGTTATATTGTGGTTTCATCAAACAGTGACAATTGATTGAGAAAATGCTACATTTTACTTGATATGTAATTTACAAATAAGAATTCGACACAAAAAAAAAAGAATTCAACATACAAAAACTCAGAGACATTCCTATCTAAACAACAAAACTATTTACAGATATGAAGGACAAATAGCAAATTTCCAAATACAGCCTAACAACAGGAAAACTTTGTGGGTGAGGGTGGTTATAGGTATGAGATTTTTCTCCAGTTAGAAACAGCCATTTCAGTTCCCTGGTCCCCTAACAAGCCCAACATGGAGCAGATTCCTCACATGACTGTTAGACCTGCCCTTCTCTGGGGCCATCCTCGTTAGATCCTCTTCTTTATCCTTTGGATAAGTATCGGGGAACTGCTGAACACATTGCCCTTGTGCTCCTCTGACCAAAGGACAGATATATGACCAAGGTAGGCCCCAAGAATGGTTACACAATTCATAATTCAAAATGAAAACACTGTAAAAATTCATATACCAGCAATAAACAAATGTGACAAATGAGATTTATGTTGAAAATACATATCATTTACATTAGTATCCAAATAATAAAATCCTTATTTATAAAGTTAACAAGGTACACATCTCACACCACAGAGACTGGCACACATCCAAAAAAAAGCAAGAACAACCGGTGCTGGCGTGGATGTCGGGAAAAAGGGACTCTCATCCACTGTTGGTGGGAGTGCCGATTAGTCCAACCCTTTTGGAAAACAATATGGGCATTCCTCTGAAAACTAAATATTGAGTTCCCATTTGATCCAGTGATAGCACTTCTGGGAATATACCATAGAGATCGAAAAACACATAGCAGAAACACTATCTGTACTTCTTTATTCATCACTGCACTATTCACAATAGCTAGAATATGGAAACAACCTAAGTGCCTGAGAACTGGCTAAAGAAACTGTGGTACATCTACACGATGGAATACTATGCAGCTGTCAGAAAAGACAAAATTGTGAAATTTACCTGTAAACGGATGGACATGGAGACTATCATGCTGAGCGAAACTAGTCAAAAGGAAAAAGACAGATATAGAATGACTGCATTCATTAATGGGATATAAATATATACCAGTGTTTTACTGAGTGTGGGCAATAGCAATGTTAGACTAGAACTCACCATTGAATATACACAAAGAGACTTACATGATAAATCCTAAATGTCTGCAGGGCTAGCCGCAATGTGTAAAAGAAGGGGAGAGAGATGCAGAGACAGAAAGAGAGAAAAAGAGAGAGAGAGAGAGAGAGAGAAAGGGGGTACCTGCGACTGAGGCAACCTGGGGGGTGGGCAGGAGGGGATGTGGGTATACTGGTGGTGATAAAGCACTGGTAGAGGGATGGGTGCTGGAATACTGTATTACCAAGAACCAATTATGAACTCCTTCGGAACTGTATGTTTCACTGTGGTATAATAAAATTGTTTTTAAAAAGTTAACAAGGTACATCCAAAATCTATATGAGGAAAACCATGAAACTATAAAATCAAAGAATTAAAAAGGGAGATACTCCATGTTCATGGCAGGAAGACTCAATATTGTCAGAAAGTCATTTCTTCCCAAATTAATGCACAGACTTGATAAAACCCCAATAAAAATCTCCAAGCATTATTTTTATCATATCAAAAAATTGATATCAGATATCATAGGAAGAGGAGAAAGAACCAAAATAGTAGCATAATATTCAAGAACGGAGGTGAAAAACTGATACGACTAGACTTCACACTTCCAAGAGAGCTCCAATAATATAGACAATATGATTCTGCTGAAAGAACAGCAAATATATCAATGGGACAGAATAGAGCCCAGATACAACCCCCTTCCCCTCGTAAATATAATCAACTGACTTTTGACAAAAGAGCAAAAGCTTTATAGCAAAGTAGATACTCTTTTCAACAAATGCCGCTGAAACTGAATGTAAACATATGAATAATAATAATCCAGGCTCAGATCTTGCAATCTACACACACACAGACACACACACTCAAAATGGATCACAGTTCTGAATGTATATGTCATTTAAAAACAAATCTATAAAAGTCAGTTACATACCAAAATGTATGGGATTTAGCCAAATGCAAAGTGCTCCTGTTGCTAGCTGCAATGTGTAAAAAAGAAGGGCGAGGGAAACGCAGAGACAGAGAGAGACAGAGAGAGAGAGAGAAGAAAGGGGGGGACCTGCTACTGAGGCAGCCTGGGGATGGGCGGGGGGTGTGGGTATACTGGTGGTGGTGATGGGGCACTGGTGGAGGGATGGGTGCTGGAATACTGTATTACCAAGAACCAATTATGAACACTTTTGTAACTGTATGTTTCACTGTGATATAATAAAAAAGTGCTCCTGCTATTTGAGATAATAAAGAAGAGATTAAGTCCTTAAATTCAGATGAATTGCTCTCTCATTTATTTTAATTCATTAATTAAACACTCTAAAATACAAATAGAGAACTAAGCGCAGAGAGATAATACAGTGGATGAGGTGCTTGCCTTGCAAACGGCCAGCCCAGGTTCATTTTAGTCCCACATGTGATCCCTAAGCACAGAGCAAGGAGTAAGCCCTGAATATAGCCAGGGTGTCATCCCCCCACACACACACACAAAAAGACAAGCTACTGACTTTGAGAAACACTTTTGAGAAATAGTGAAGTTAGGGGATACCCAAATACCTACACTCCTATGAACTCTGGACAAATCAGTCATGTGACAGATACAGATGAGCTAAACAGAAACAAATATACCATCATCTGGGCTCTTCCAGAAATAAATCCGGTATTATGTTCTACTCAAATCTGTCATATGATCTTTGAAGCATTGTAGTTCTAAGCATTGTAGTTCTAAGCATTGCAGTTCCAAGGAACTACAGTTCCTTAGAAGCTAACGCAGAGGCAAGAATTCCCTAAAAAATTGAAAGCCTTCCCCTGAGATCAGGGACAAGAAAAGCTTGCCCACTCTCACCTCTTTTATTCAATATAGTACTGGAAGTACTTCCCATAGCAATCAGAGAAGAAAAGGACATCAAGGGCATCCAGATAAGCAAGGAAGAGTTCAAGCTATCATTATTTGCAGATGACATGATATTATACCTAGAGACCCCTAAACTCTCTACCAAAAACTCCTAGAAACAATAGACACATATATATAGTAGAGTGGCAGGATACAAAATCAACACCCAAAAGTCGGTGGCTTTCCTATATACAAATAATGAAAGAGAAGAAAGGGATATTAAGGAAACAATTCCATTTACAATTGTGCCACCGAAAATCAAATACCTAGGAATCAACTTAACCACGTGTGTAAAGAACCTGTACAGAGAAAACTACAAGACACTGCTCCAAGAGATAAAAGAGGATACAAGGAAATGGAAACATATTCCCTGCTCATGGATGGTGAGAATCAACATTGTCAAAAAGGTAATACTCCCTAGAGCTCTGTACAGATTCAAAGCAGTCCCTGTAAGAATACCCATGACATTCTTCAAAGAAATTGACCAAACACTCCTGAAATTTGTATGGAACAATACCCCCAAGGATAGCAAAAGCAATCCTCGGGAAAAGAAGATGGGAGGCATCACCTTTCCCAACTTCAAACTGTACTACAAGGCAGTAGTAATTAAAAGAGCATGGTATTGGAATAAAAAACAGACCTGTGGACCCATGGAACAGAATTGAGTATCCTGACACCCAACCTCAAACATGATCATTTAATCTTTGATAAAGGTGCAAAGAATCTAAAATGGAGTAAGGAAAGCCTCTTCAACAAGTGGTGTTGGGAAAACTGGGCAACGACACGTAAAAAAATGAATTTGGACCTGTGTCTAACACCATGCACAAAAAATCAGATCAAAATGGATTAAAGATCTCAATATCAAACTGGAATCCATAAAGTACATTGAAGAAAATATAGGAAAACCCTCCACGGCATTGAAGCTAAAGGCATCTTCAAAGGTGAAACATCACTAACAAAGCAACTAGAAGAAAAGATAAACATATGGGACTACAAGACAAGGCTGCCCACTCTCACCACTTCTATTCAATATAGTATTGGAAGTACTTGCCACAGCAATCAGGGAAGAAAAAGACATTAAGGGCATCCAGATAGGAAGGGAAGAAGCCAAGTTATCACTATTTGCAGATGACATGATATTATACCTGGAAAACCCGAAACTCTCTACCAAGAGGCTCCTAGAAATAATACATTCCTATAGTAGAGTGGCAGGGTACAAAATCAATACCCAAAAGTCAATGGCCTTCCTATATGCAAACAGCGAAAGAGAAGAAAGGGATTTAAAGAAACTATCCCATTCACAATTGCGCCGCAGAAAATCAAATACCTAGGAATCAGTTTGACAAAGAACGTAAAGGATCTCTACAAAGAAAACTACAAAACGTTACTTCAGGAAATAAAAGACCTGAGGAAATGGAAACACATTCCTTGCTCATGGATTGGAAGGATTAACATTATCAAAATGGTAAGACTCCCTAGAGCTTTATACAGACTCAATGTGGTCCCTATAAAGATACCCATGATGTTCTTCAAAGAAATTGAACAAACACTCCTGAAATTTTTATGGAATAATAAACCCCCATGAATAGCTAAAGCAATCCTTGGGAAAAAGAAGATGGGAGGTATCACTTTCCCCAACCTCAAGCTCTACTACAGAGCAGTTGCAATTAAGACAGTGTGGTATTGGTATAGAGACAGACCCATAGACCTATGGCATAGAACTGAATATACTGAAACACACTCTCAAATATACAACCACTTAATCTTCGATAAAGGAGCAAAAAAATAGTAAATGGAGCAAAGAAAGCCTCTTCAACAAATGGTGCTGGGAAAACTGGGCAGCTACGTAAAAAAAATTTTGCATGCCATGCACAAAATCAGATTTTTAACACCATGCACATAAATCAGATCAAAATGGAGTATAGATCTCAACATCAGACATGAATCTATAAGATACATCAAAGAAAACATAGGAGAAACACTCTACGACATCGAAACTAAAAGTATCTTTAAAGACGACACACCACTGACCAAGCAAATGGAAGCAAAGATAAACAAATGGGATTATATAAAATTGAAAAGCTTCTGCACCTCAAAAGAAACGGTGACCAAGATACAAAGACAATCCACAGAGTGGGAAAGGATATTTGTGGGACGCCCTCAACCGCCTGCGGTGAAGAACGACCCACAACAGGATTCTTCTTAGAACACACTTTACTGGAGCTCCTAAAGTTTGAGACTTAATATGGTGAAAGGACCCGACCCTCTGCGCAAGCTGCCTTTATACAGTGCTGGTCAGCGTGTCCGCTTCCCATTGGCTGGCGCAAATGGTGAGGGTCGACGTGTCCACTTCCCATTGGCCGGGCGCAGGTCATACGAGCTCATACAAGCTGATGAAACATGCCCTAATTGGACAAAGCCCGAAATCACACCACGCCAGGGACTCTGCGCATGTGCGGGGACACAGGGAGGGAAGGCAACGTGGCAGTGGGCGGAGTCAGTAACGGCTAAAGAGGCCCCCGTGCTAGGCAAAATAACTTCTGGCACAAAATGGCGCCCAACATCTCCCCTTTTGTCTTTATAAAAGACACCTAGGCATCTACCCGATCAAGGCCAATACTTCTTCAGCACCAGCCGATCGAGGGTGGTTGCCTGGAGAAAGAGACAACAGCGTTACACCTTTCCTTGTGCAATGGCACTAAGCCTAAGGAGTGCAACGGCTGTAACGTGCTATTGAACATGTCTTACAGGGTGCAATGGCAACAAGACCTCCTGGTGCAAGACCATGTTCAAAGATCTCTCTTGAGGCTAGCAAGCCAAACCTGGGGAGATGCGCCTTGCTCCAAGGCTGCCATAGCCTGTGTGATTACAGCTTTATCCTGGGCATGACATGCTCTAAGTTTGCGTAACAACCAGAGGCAAAGGAACACGCCAGCACAGCAAATTGCACCAAAAATTCCCACCCTCACCCATTCCTTAAAGAAGTTAAAGGCGGAAAACATCCACTTAGTAAAATCCCCAAGGGTAATGGGTTCAACTTGGGTGGCGTTAAGAGCAACAATGTCCATCAATTGCCGATATAACAAGTCCTCTGTCTCCTGCGACCAACTGTCCGCAAGATATTTCACAATCATTTTGCTTTCGCTTTTTTAACTTTTCATAGTGGCACTGGCATCAGCCATGTCCTGGTTATCGCCCAAAGTCATTCCTTCTTCCCAAAGCTCTGCTGCAGACTCATCAGTAACGTCAAAATGATCAGCTCTCTTGTCATCTTGACGGATGAAGCGCATCAATCTTTCCGTACCCAAATTGGATCTTCCTTGTCCTGTGGAAAAACACAAACAGCTCCCCTGGACTGCATTAGTGCGAGCCTAGGCGTGGGCATAATCAGTATAAAGTAATTTGAAGTCTAGGTATTGGCCCATGGTTAAACATGCCTTAGCCACATGAAATCAATCTGAAGGTGTCATGGCATTCTGGGCTAGGCGTTCCACAAGAGCTATGGTAAAGCTCGCAGAAACACCATAACTCCTGGTTGCCTCAGCCAAATCTTTTAAGTTGCTTATATTCCACTGGCTGATGGAACCGATTATGTGTGGTAGCATCCTCAAATACAGGAAAGGCCGAAGCCAATTTTCTCCAGGTTTTATGAGGAATGAGGCTTGTGCCCTCAACTGGAGGTGCTGAGACCTTTTTTGCATAGTTGTTGTTTTGTGGGTTACATGGCGGGGGGGTCTGGTAAGCTCCGGATCATACCTTTCCCTCTCATATACCACCGCAGTTTCCTCTGACTGTCTCTTCCTCTGAATTAAACATATCTTCCCTTTCTTCCTCAGATTCTGAGATCGACAAGTTTGAAAAATTCATCCAGAACTGAATACAGTCCTGGAGGCTTAGTTACCTTTTTTCCCTGAGAAAATTCATCTAGAACTGGATACCGCCCTGGAGACTTAGTTACCTTTTTCCCTGAGAAAATTCACCCAGAACTGGATACTGTCCTGGAGACTTAGTTACCTTTTTCCCTGAGAAAATTCATCCAGAACTGAATACAGTCCTGGAGGCTTAGTTACCTTTTTCCCTGAGAAAATTCATCCAGAACTGAATACAGTCCTGGAGGCTTAGTTACCTTTTTCCCTGATCAGGCCTTTGTTTTTCTTTGTGTACACCTTGCTTTGTTTTTTGCTCCGTTCCCTTTTTAATTCCTCCACTTTTACTATTTAAATCGGACATGCTTTCTCGGTGCTCTGCGAGAATCCTGCTTCCCTCGGGGGAAAATGTCGCCACATCTGTCTCCTTTCAGACAGGTGTGAATTAGTTTCCATAACGGCAGGGTTCCCGGGTGTAATTTTTCCTTTTCTCTCCTGCTGCTTAAATCCTTGCCAAGCCTTTCCCAGCAGAGGGCATTAACATTCCCCAAAAACTGCTAACCATGGAGCCACAGTTTCTACGTCCCTCCAAAAAATCCTCTTACTGTTCTATCAGAAATCTCTAACTCGCTTTCTTTCAGCAGCCACTGGATTGGCTGAAAAAAACCCTCTATGCTGGAATTTGTGTTTCCCATATTGTGCACTAGCTACACACAGAGCCAGCAAGCGCACTCCTTGCTGGGTTGGTGCCAGCAGCAAAGGAGGCAACACAGGGTCCCAAGCACAAAAATAACAAGCACAAGGATTGCAGCAACTACACCGCCAACACCAAAAACAACCCTGCCCATATGTTACTTATCCGGGAGGGGGAACTTACCGGCGCCGCCGCTCCGCGCATCTAAGTTCTGAATCCTCCCGAAAAACCGGGGTCCTTGCCTAGTGCCTGGATGTTGTGTTTTCCCGGTTTCGGCATCACTTGTGGGACGCCCTCGACCGCCTGCGGTGAAGAACGACCACAACAGGATTCTTCTTAGAACACACTTTACTGGAGCTCCTGAAGTTTGAGACTTAAAATGGCAAAAGGATCCCGACTCTCTACGCAAGCTGCCTTTATACAGTGCTGGTCGGCGTGTCTGTTTCCCATTGGCTGGCGCAAATGGTGCGGGTCGACATGTCCACTTCCCATTGGCCGGCGCAGGTCGCACGAGCTCATACGAGCCCGTAGGAGCTGATGAAACATGCCCTAATTGGACAAAGCCCGAAATCACACCACGCCAGGGACTCTGCGCATGCGCTGGGACACAGGACCCTGCGCATGTGCCGGACACGCCGGACACAGGGAGGGAAGGCAATGTGGCAGTGGGCGGAGTCAATAACGGCTAAAAGAGGCCCTGTGCTAGGCAAAATAACTTCTAGCACAAAATGGCGCCCAACAGATATTCACCCAATACCCATTTGACAAGGGGTTAATATCCAGGATGTATCAGGCATTGGTAGCCCTTCACAAGAAAAACACAGCCAACTCCATCAAAAAATAGGGGAGAAGAAATGAACAGAAGCTTCCAAAAAAGAAGAAATTCGAATGGCCAAAAGACATATGAAAAAGTGCTCTTCATCTTTAATCATCAGGGAGATGCAAATCAAAACAACAATGAGGTACCATCTCACACCACAGAGACTGGCACACATCCAAAACAGCAAGAACAACCGGTGCTGGTGTGGATGTGGGGAAAAAGGGACTCTCATCCACTGTTGGTGGGAGTGCCGAATGGTCCAGCCCTTTTGGAAAACAATATGGGCATTCCTCCGAAAACTAGACATTGAGCTCCCATTTGATCCCGCAATAGCACTCCTGGGAATATACCCGAGAGACCGAAAAACACATAGCAGAAACACTATCTGTACTTCTTTATTCATCTCTGCACTATTCACTATAGCTAGAATCTGGAAACAACCTAAATGCCCGAGAACAGAGGACTGGCTAAAGAAACTGTGGTTCATCTACACTATGGAATACTATGCAGCTGTCAGAAAAGATGAAATTATGAAATTTACCTGCAAATGGATGGACATGGAGACTATAATGCTGAGTGAAATTAGAAGGAAAAGGACAGATATAGAATGACTGCATTCATTAATAGGATATAAATAGATACCAGTGTTTTGTGTGAAATGGTAATGGCAGATTAAAACTCACCATTGAATATACACAAAGAGACTTAAGTGATAAACTCTAAATATCTGCAGGGCTAGCCACAATGTGTAAAACAAGAGGGAGAGAGATGCAGAGACAGAGAGAGAGAGACAGAGAGAGAAAGAGATGAAACTGGGCTACCTGCTGTTGAGGCAGCCTGGGGGTGGGTGGGAGGGGTGGGGTACATTGGTGGTGGAAATGGGGCACTGGTGGAGGGATGGGTGCTGGAATACTGTATTACCAAGAACCAATTGTGAACACCTTTGTAATTGTATGTCTCACGGTGGTATAATAAAAAATTTTTAAAAAATAAAAAAATAAATAAAAAGCTTCTGCACCTCAAAAGAAACAGTGACTAAGATATAAAGACAGTCCACAGAATGGGAAAGAATATTCACCCAATACCCATCTGATAAGGGGTTAATATCCAGGATATATCAGGCACTGGTAGAACTATACAAGAAGAAAACAAACAACCCATCAAAAAATGGGGAGAAGAAATGAACAGAAACTTCAACAAAGAAGAAATTCGAATGGCCAAAAAAAATATGAAAAAATGTTCATATGTTTTTTGAACATCATCACTAATCATCAGAGAGATGCAAATCAAAACAACAATGAGGGGCTGGAGTGATAGCCCAGCAGGTAGGGCGTTTGCCTTTGCACGCGGCCGCCCATACCGCCCGGGTTAGGGTTCAATCCCCGGCATCCCATATGGTCCCCCGAACACCGCCAGGAGTAATTCCTGAGTGCAGAGCCAGGAGAAATCCTGAGCATTGCCAGGTGTGACCCAAAAAGCAAAAAATAAATAAATAAATAAATAAATAAAAATCAAATTAAAAAAATTTTTTTAAAATAAATAAATAAATAAATAAATAAATAAAACAATGAGATATCATTTTACACCACAGAGACTGGCACATATTCAAAAGAGCAAGAACAACAAGTGCTGGCGTGGATGTGGGGAAAAGGGGACACTCATCCATTGTTGGTGGGAATGCCGGCTGGTACAGCCTTTCTGGAAAACAATATGGACATTCCTCCAAAGACTAGAAATTGAACTCCCATTTAACCCAGCCATACCACTCCTGGGAATATACTCTGGGAAGCCAAAAATCCGCAGCAGAAACACCATCCCTACTTTTATGTTCATAGCAGCATTATTCACAATAGCTAGAATCTGGAAACAACCAGAGTGCCTGAGAATCGATGACTGGATAAAGAAGCTTTGGTGCATCTACACAATGGAATACTATGCAGTTGTTAAGAAAAATGAAGTCATAAAATTTGCCTATAAATGGATGGACATGGAGAAGATTATGTTGAGTGAAATTAGCCAGAAGGAGAGAGACAGATACAGAATGACTGCATTTATTTGCATGACATAAATATATATGTACATATTCTGATAGCAATATCCAAGGTCAAGTGAAACATGTATCAGGAGGTCTTGTCAAAGATGGAAATTATCACAAATGTGTGGGAGTCAGAGGCTAGGTAAGACAGAAAATGAAACAGTGTGCTAACAATTATCGAGGGTACTAATACCAACCTAGAACTGAGCATTAAATAGAGGCAAAAAGATACACATGACAACCCTTTTGTATGTTCTGTAAACCATAGTCTGGAAGGGAAGGAAAAGAGAAAGAGAGAGAAAGGGAAAAAAATAAAGAACCTGCCATGGAGGTGGGCTGGGGAGGGGGGGAACCGGGGACGTTGGTGGTGGGAGATGAGCACTGGTGGAGGGATGGGTGCTGGAACACTGTATGACCAAAACCCAAATATGAACTTTTTAATTGCATATCTTTGTAATTGTATATCTCACAGTGGTATAATAAAATATTTTTTTTAAAAATTCCAAACATGAACTTTTTAATTGTATATCTTTTTATTTGTATATCTCACGGTGGTATAATAAAAATATTTAAAAATAAAAAAAAATTAAAAAAAAATTCCATAGTGCTTTGGGAGGCAATTTGGGGAGACAATTCCAGGAAACACCACTAGGGGAGTAAGGACGGAAACCAAGGAGAGAAGTCAACATTATCAAGCAAGTTCTCAATCGCGGGAACCAATTCTGCTGTGGAATTCTACAGTGGAGACCAAGACTTGGTATCCTTGAACCAGGGCCTGAGGGAACTGTTGTATTTATAAGTACATCAACACCAATCAGTTGCGGAAGAATAAAGAGCAAGGGGCACTTGGCGCAGGAAAAGTTCCCATAAGGGAATATGGGTACCTATTATTTTGATAAAGTGATAAAGGCAAAGAGATGTGAGAGAGTGGAGAGAGCATCCTGGAGGCTGCCAGCGACAAACTGGCTTTCTTTCCTTCAACCACAAATGTCTTGCCCATGTTAAAGAAGTACCTGGAGTTACTTAGGGACTATTCTGCTTTCTGGGAAACATAAAACTTGAAAGGATTTGCTTCTAGTCTGGATGAGACTGTGAATTTCTATAGCCATACTGTCAAAGAAACATCCTGTGGAAAAGCCACAGAGAGGGAACAAAGGTTGGACTCTCCTGGATGCTGTCCAGGTGTTGTAAAGTTGCACGAGAGTCCAGGATGAGAAAGCTTCCTGTCCTGGCGTTATTGCTGAAAGGACTCCAACCTCCCAGGGTCAAACTGGACAGAGAGGTAAAATGGGCAGAGGAGACAAGTTTCTCCTTCCTGACAATTTTATTGTCTTAATAAAAGCTTCATTCTCCCAGGGATTCCTCTTCTTACAAGATCCTAAAACATAGTTAAGAAAAAATTGTTCTCTCCTAGTTCAAGTTCACTCCATATGACCTTGAGTCAACTTCTTCACTGCTGAATAGGGAGGGAAATTAAAACTCTTATACCTGGAGAGTAGTAGTAACAACTGATTAAATGCAGGGAAAGCCTTTTGATTAATAAGTGCTTGCTAATAAATGCAAGGAGATCTCACAAGAATTTGCTCAGCTTAATTAGGGAAGCAATCTGTTCAAAGCATAATATAAACGCAATAAAAACAAAGGGAATTGACCCTATTTTTCATTGCCAATTTCCCAAGAGGGCAGAATAATAAAATCTAGGTTCCTGTCTTCTCTTATACACTGAAGAATCTACTCTTCGAAATGCTGAAAATTAAAATGTTCCCATCAATCTATGCCTTCTAATAAATGTAGTTCTCTTCCATTCATTACTTGAATTTTATAAAAACTTACTACAGTTACAGCAGAATAGTCACCAATATTCTTGTGGTTGTTGCATGAAACTCGAGTCAATATGATTCAACATGCTTTTCTGCAGAGGTAGAAAATATTTTACCCAGGTCGCTGTCACCTGCCTTGCTTCTTCCTTAACTCGCACACCGAATTCCAATTCCAATTCTCACCTCATACCTGGTGACAAACAATGTTGCTCCCATACAATTGCTTAAAACTTAACTCAAGGAGATACAAGAGCATTGTACTGAGCTCAGGTGATGCCCCCTTCATTTCCTGGCCCTGCTGACAGACTGTGACTCTGAAGCCAGCTCGCTGCTGTTGCCATCGCCACTTCAGATGTGAAACCCCACAGCCAGGCTCCCCTAAAAAAACAGCCACTGCTGGGGAAGCTAGATAACACAGCTAGATGCGGGGTGAAGATAGGGTACACCCACGGGGAGAGGGACGGTGGGAGAAAAAGACAGTTTGGGGAGAGACATTTACCTCTCCCCTGCCACATTCACTGTTTGGAGACTTGCATATGTCCTATACAACCAAGCAATTAGTTAAGTTTGCTGAGACTCTGAGATCCAGGGAAGCAGCACACCTCCTTGTAATTATTTCCCCTTTTCCTTAAATTACAGCTTTATAAAAATGCACAGTATAAAAATCTAACAAAGTGCTTGTTCTTTGGGTAGGCTAGCCAAGATCAGGGGTGGCATGGCTACAGCCACATCAGTTGTTATTCTTCAAAGTTACATTAACTACATGTTCAGTGTTGTGTGCAGATTAGAACTTTTTTCATTGTGCAAAACTGTAACTCTATAGCCAGTGAACAATAATTCCCTATTTCCTATGTCTGATTACCACTATCCTACTTCCTGTATCCAAGAGCAACTTCTAGCTGAAGCAATAGTACAGTGGATAGGGCATTTGCCTTTCATGCAGCCAACCCGGGTTCGATCCCCGGCATCCCATACAGTCCCCCAGCACCACCAGGAATAATTTCTGAGTGCAAAACCAGGAGTAACTCATGTCACTAGGTGTTACCCAGAGAGAAAAAAAAAAAACAAGAGCAACTTCTTTAGATACCTCTCTGTGACTTATTTATTTCCTTTAACATAGTGTCCCCAGGGTTCGCTCTATGTGGTAGGTATCACAGGACTTTCTTCTTTTTAAAAAACTGAATAATAATCTATACTGTATTGTCGGGAGCGCCGCCGGGTCCCCGACAGTGCCGGGAAGCGAAGTTCCCTTCTACCTCCGGCCGGGGGGAATGGATGAAGACTCAGGAATCCGATGCAGTTTTAAAGGGCTTTGCTATCACAGGATCCAATACACAATCCAAGAGCAGGGAAAACCTCCGGACTCTGGGTTCCCAGCTAGGCCCCAGCCAGGTGTAGGCCAAGATGGCTGCCACCACGTGTTGAGGCCCAACAGAGAATGGAGAGGACAGAGAAGCAAAACACCAAGGGAAGCTGAAATGGCAAAAGGGGGAAAAAGAGAGCTTCTTTCTTCTTACAGCTTATTTTATAGCTAGAAATCCGCCCGAACTCTCCCAGCCAAGCCCATTCTGGGCTGGGCTATCTAGAGATGAAAACAGGAAAATAGCTCTATAGAATGTAGCAACTTCAGGAGACCTTCTGGTTGTTTACAAGGACCCAGAGCTAATTCAAAGCCTCCTAGCAGAGCTGGGAGAAGCTATAAGCTAAATGTAACTTCCCCTGGCAGGAAGGATCAAATGCCCCTCAGGTAATTTCTCCCAGCACCTCACCTAATATCTTGAGCCAAGATCTGCCTGGAATTGCCTTTATAGGGTATAGAAGGGGGTTTCTGAGATTGCATGCCTCTGTACCTAAGACTATACTAATGCCAGTTAAATATTTCTCCAAGCCTTCACAAGAGTCTCATCTACTTCACGGTAGTTTTGTATTTTAGTTGCCTTTGAGTTATCAGGTAGCCATGCTTGCTTGCTTGGAGGCAAACAACATTTCTCTCTGGTCTAATTACTTAGAGATCCAATGTGGCCAGGCAAATATGCTGGTAAGATCTAGCTAGTCCCACGATGATTGTGGTAGCATGAGATAATATTTATACCAGCCAGTACAGAATACATGGTCAGATAAGACTGCCGCATTCAGACTACCCCCTATCTATGAAGTGACCTGCAGGAGGCCATCCAGGGCAGATGCAGAGGCCTAGACTTTTAGGTGTCCTGCAACACTGTATGTATATATATACATGTATACACACACACACACACACACACACACACACACATATATATATATATATATATATATATATATATATATATATATATATATATATTCCATTCAACCACTGATAAGACATTGAGGTGGGATTCCACCTGTTTAATATTATGAACAAGGCTGCTATGAATAAGACCTGAATAGTCAGGGTAAATACAAGCTCAAAGTTGAAGGCTGGAAAGCAATCTTTCCAAACTTTGCTGGAAAGCAAAGTTTACCTGTAAAGGTAAACTCTACTTAGAAAGTCCAGAGTGGCCATACTTCTATCAGATAACATAGACTTTCAGTTTATCTAATGATCTAGGGATCATTACATCAAGAACTCACACTCCTAAACATGTTTGCACCAAAAAATGAATTGTCAAAATATTTAAAAACAACTACTAATGATGTGAAGGAAGATATTGACAGAGATACAAAGAGTAATAGGAGAATTTAATACTCCTCTATCACCTCTGGATAGATCAATAACTAGGCAAAAAATTCAACTATGAAACGCTGGTCTTAAAGGAATAGATGGAAGAGATGAACCCAGCAGACATATATAGGGCCCTTTCAGCTCCAAAAGTTGAATACACATTCTTCTCCAGTGCTCACAGGACATTCACAAAATAGTATTTTTTATTATTTTTGTGTTGACTACTGACCTTGCATCTGAGTCTCCTCTCTCCCCAGTTCCCCTTATTCTTCACACCTGGTTCTTTGGCTTACTCAGAGATATGCTGGTAAATATGTAACAACTGAATCTTCCAGGGTAGCCTTAATAGTTAAAATACATATAAAGGGACCAGAGCAACAGTACAGCATGTAGGGTGTTTGCCTTGCATACGGCTGACCTGGGTTCGATCCCCGCACCTCAAATGTTCCCCTACCAGGAGTAATTTCTGGAGCACATAGCCAGAATTAACCCCTAAGCATCACTGGGTGTGGCCCCAAACCCAAAATAATAATAATAATAATTATTATTATTATTATTATTACATATAAATAATAAAAATAATAAGCACCTTTTTATTTGGGTTTTGGGCCACATCTGGTGAAGTTCAGGGACAGTATACTCTCTGCAGTGTTAAGAGATCCATGCAGTGCTGGGGAATGAATCCAGGTCTCTCACATGCTCGAATTACCCCCTTTGAGCTATGTTCCTTTTCCAACAGATATAAATATTTCACTGTAATAAAGAAAAATGCTAACTATCATCAGAGCCTATAGCAAGTCATAATTTCTTGTTTGTTCTTGCCACAATGTTGATAGCTGCTGACTGATCCTGGTAATGATTGCTGAAGGCTGGGCTAGCTATTACAATTCCTTAAAATAGCAAGGAAGCTGCCACACTGATTGACTGTTCCATCCTTCCTTTCGCTGTAGCGTATGATGTTGTTTGGTAGCATTTTCCCCACAACAGGACTTCTTTCAAAGTCCTGCCTTTCAGAGGAACAACTCCTCTCAACCCATACAACATCTTTGGCCAATAAGTATATAAAATACTCTAAATTCTTTTATTTCATTTCAATAATACTTATAGCATCTTTACCAGGAATACGCTTCATCTCAAGAAGTCACTTTCTCTGCTATCTACAAGAAGCAGATCCTCATCTATTTAAGTCCTATCCTGAGATTGTAGTAATTCAGTCACATCTTCAAGGCCCACTTCTTCTCACTTCAGTTCCCTCGTTGGTTGCACTTCACCTGCAGCTTTCTCCGCTGACGTTCTTAAATCCCTCAGAATCAACTGTGAGTGACGGAATCAGCTCTTATAAATGTCTGTTAATGCTGATATTTAGGCCTCTTTATTAAAAATTCTTAGTAGATTCTAGAATGAAGAAGTCATTCTGGAAGGTTTTTCATTTACTTTACCCACAATTCACCTTAAAAAACTATTTAGGGCCAGAGAGAAAGACCAGGAGATAAAATGCTTACCGGGTCCAACCCCTGGTATCTCATATGGACTCTTGAGGTCCATTAGGAATGATCCCTGAGTGAAGAGTCACGAATAAGCCCTGAGCACCATCAAGTATGGCCCCAAAATACATACACACACAACACACACACATACACACTACACACATTTCAAAGCACATACTGCCTAGCACCCTTATGTGTAAGAAAACATTCCAGAGTGTGCTAATAATCATTGGAAATGATACCAGCCTAGAACTGAGTATTGAATATAGGCAAGGGATATACATGATAATCTCTAAATATATGTATTGCAGCCACAATATATAAGAGAAGGAAGATATATATATATATATATATATATATATAGAGAGAGAGAGAGAGAGAGAGAGAGAGAGAGAGAGCAAGGTGCCTCCCATATAAGCAGGCCGGGAGAGGGGGGAGAGAATCAGGGGACACTGGTGGTGGGAAGTGTGCACTGGTGGAGGGTTGGGTATGAGTGAAACCCAAACATGAACATCTTTGAAATAGTATATCTCACAATGGTATAATAAAAAAAAAATTTTTTAAAAAGGAAATGCTCCAAGACCCCAGAGGATAACTGAATCAGTAGATAACACTGAACCCTTTACTCTGATTTTCTATACATGCACAGTTCTGATAAAATTAATTTATAACTCAGAGATTAACAATATAAATACAACAATAATAACACTATGATCTCATTGAAGTTTTGTGAATGCAGTCTCTCTGCTTCAAAATATTCTTACTAAATACAGTGATTTCCGATCTCAGTAGCCGCTGGGTAACTGAAACAGTGAAAGTGAAAACATAGATAAAGGGGATTACTGTCCTCCAAACTGATAACTATCTTTACTAATACCTACCTTCAGGAGAGAGTACCAGTGGGTAGTCTACACATTACATGGTTATGCATGTAACATGCATGTAGATATGTAGATACATACCAGAGTCAGTATATTAGGAATTAAACATATATGGTCATACAGCAATAGAATAGCAATTGTGGTGTTTTGAGGGTTTTTTTTTAATGAAACCCAGAAAACAGCAGCGTTTAAGGCAAACAGCTTCAAAGCTAAGCTCCCCAGGTTAGACTCCACAGTCTCTGGCTGATGAATGATAATACTGGAAATTCAGGCAGGGCTCATGTTTCTGCTTCCTGCGGTGTTACTAAAGCTCCCTCATGTGGTGACTTCCCGCGGTCAGTAGCTGGAAATGGATCCAAGATAGTCTCACCCACTGGACCCAGGTTTGGGGACATAAAAGCTTTGACTCAGGCAGGAAAGCTTGAATTTCTCTACAAAGTCAAAACCTTTTTTTTTCACTGAGTGGAAACAAATTCAGCAACATTTCCTAAAACCCTCCACCAAAAGTTGCAGTTTATAGTTTCACTGCATGCCATGAATGAAAGTAAGTCATAGATCAGTCCAGTCCCAGGAGAAGGAAAACAGACTCACCCCTGAACTGGAGAGGTGACAAAGTCACATGGGAAAAAAGGTGGAAAGACTTGTCATAATCTTTGAAGGAAATATCTCATAAGGACCCAGAACAATTTTCTCAAACTCTTTACTTTAGTTCCCCCATCCATGTGTAGAAATAGTACCAAATCCTAAACTGAGGATTCTGAAAATCACTTGGGGAAAAAGTGCTTCGCATTTAAGTGAAGCACTTAAATGTGACTCGTCCATGATTCCTGAACTTAATAAGAAGCACCTGGGGAGGGGGTGTCTCATTAAAAAGGGATTCCTGGATCTCCAGCACCTAGATTTTCTTTCTGCCTACATCTGGGAAAGGGCTTCAAATTTGCATTTGAAATGCATTACTACATGATGCTGAGTGTGATCAACTTTCTAAATACCACTGGAGTGATGACACTCAATAAGCACTCAAAAAACCATTAACTACTTGTATTTTACAAGAAAAGGAGTTGGGGGGTGGGCGAGAGTAATCACAGAGTTTTGCTACTCAGCCCAGCTGTATCCTAAAGTGCAAGGGAGTAACATTACTGTCTTTTACCCCCCTGCAGGAGGGAATTTATGAAGAAAAAAATTGCAAAATGGAAGTGAATGAGTAAAAAGACTTTCAATGCTGTGTCTGTTGAGGGTTGGTCAATGAGGAAGAATCCCTGAGGAAGCAGGGACCTGCCCCTGAGAACAAGCCTGGGAACATGATGCCTAGGAACTGTCTGGCCAAGGACAGAGAGAAATTAGACAAAGGTAGGGAGTGCCTTCCAGGGAAAAAGAAACTCATGAATGGAGGTTCATCAGTCATAGTCACTAGGTGTGCCAACAAATTTAATTGGTTATTTTTAAAAATCAGTGGTATGGCAGAATGGTAACGAATAAAAAAAATGCACATTTTGATCTGATCCCAAGGACTCCACAGCCTCCTTTTTTCTGTTTCTGAATCAAAGGGCCAAGCTTTGTCAGCAGTAGTTTCCAGAGTCTGCCTGTGCTTCTCCAAGTTGTCATGGTAACACAATACTCTGATCCTCTTCTTTTTTTTTTTAACTAGATAAACTATTCACAAGAATGAAATGCCATGACACCAGCATCGCTCCTGTTTCTCAACTGAATTTCTCTGGAAACTGCAATTTTCTAAAGAGCAGATTCAACCGTTCTCTAGATCTGCCCTCCTCGGTGGGTAATTCTTGTCAGAAACACACCTCTTTGTGTTCTGAAGAGATGTATGGTTTTGGTAAAGTGCCAGATCTTAAATTTTGAAGATTTTTGAGTCCTGTGTTCCTTGGGACTTGAAATGTTTCCCTATTTATTTTTCTTTTTGGATTTTTTTGGGGGTACACCAAAGGTGCTCAGAGAACACTCCTAATTCTGTGCTTCTGGTGGTGCTCAGGAGACTATAAGTAGTGTCAGGAATCAAACTGGGATGCCAGGCAAGCACCTTAACCCCCTGTACTATCTCTCTGGCCCTTAATAACCAAATGTATTCAGTCCTATGCTATCTAAAAGACAAGGAAAAGAACACAATTCAATTTGATTTCTGTTATTAATTTCTTAGTAATTCTTAGTAATTTTTTACTAATGTGAGTAATTTCTGAGAATTACTTATGGATTTTGGTGTCAGTTTTCATGTTTTTATATCGACTATTTTAATTGAAATGAATTTTAAAAAATTGGGTCATTCACAAAATTGTGTCTATGTCTGTTGGATGACAGGTTTAGCTAGTCTGGAAGCTTTGCTGTTTTAGCCACTCACAGCTTAATCTACTTACATGTTCTTAAGCAAGTTTCATTCTAATGAGATCTCTCTTCTATGTAAACACTGCTAGAGGGTCTGGCAGTTATAGAAGTCACCTTGATTCTGAATAATTTCTGAGTTATTATACATCTACTAAGACTTCTATGTTTTCTAGATTGGGCACAGCTCCTCTTTATACCCACTGCACCCAGCGTGGGACAGTTAGAATTTACCAGGAGACTGCCAGTTGAGATTATCTTTAAGATTATAAGAAGGATCATAGTAGTTTGCCCTCACGCAGGCGTAGTGTGACCCTTTCAGTATACAGAAAACAAGATACTCAGAATCACCCTGGTGCAGATAATAATAAGAACCTTGTGGGTACCATCTAGATTACATGAAGCCCATAAAATTAAGATGTATTACTTTATACCAGCTCCCTCTCTCTTTCCAGTGTTTTACATAAGAGATAATTTTGGAAGAAGGGATTAGTCCTTGGTGTAACCTTTGTTTATACCTATAATGGGGTGTGGCACCACCCTTCACTCCCTGTTCACAGATAGGATTACTTTGGTGTATATAAGGGGACTGACTTGAGGCCCCTGCCCCCTTTTTTCCTGCTCCTTCCTTTGGGTAGGACTCCTCTCGGTGAGATCCTCTCTCCTTTGGTGGAGATTTGGGCTCTATTGTATGGTCTAAGTTCTGACCAGAGCTAGAGTTCTTTCATTATATTGCATTACGGTGTTAGAGCTTTTGTACTATAAAAGCCTTTTTGGAACTCGCGCAGGACTCGTGAGTTTTCATCTGTTCCCCTGGCGGCCTCAGAGGTAGAAGAGGACAGAAGTTCCTGATACTGTTGGGGGACCTCAGCGGCTCCCCGACATGTCAGTGGCTCTCACTTTGGTTCATGCATGGGAATCATCTGGAGCCGTATGGAACACACAGGCCTGCAGTTCAGGAATATGGGGCCTGAGGATTTCTATTGTTATGTGCTGCTGCTGCGCTCAGCAACTATATACTCAGAGTGAAAATGATCCTAAAAGCTAGTTAGTGGCAAATAATTGGCAAACTCAGGCAAAACAGGGGCCAGTAGGACGTGTCAATGCTTGGAATCTACCATAAGTGTGTGTTAGAGGCAGAAGGTAGGTAAGATAGAGAAGGAACCAGTTTCCCTATAATAATTGGAAATGGTAACACTAGACTAGAACTAAATATTGAAAGTAGGTAAATAGATATACAAGATGACCCTTCAGTATTTGTATTGTCAACCACAAAGGGAGAAAGGGGGGGGGGGGGATTGTCTGTCATGGAGGCAGGTTGGGATGGACAGAAATTGAGGAGAAGGAAAACAGGGGTTGGGAATTGCCTGCCATGGAAGCAGGTTGGGGTGGACAGAAACTGAGGACATTGGTGTTGGGAAATATGCCCTGGTGGAACAATGGATGTTGGAACAATGTGTGACTGGAGTCCAACTATGTACAGCTTTCTCTTTCTCACAGTGATTAGATAAATAAATATAATATAATTAGCAAACTCCTAAAATGATCTCAGTTTAGCCAGCTAAAGACAAGGACTGAGAGGGAAAGTTCTTGCTCTGAGGTGATACTGGTTTCATTTTACCTTTTTCCACTTCCCTCTAATCAACTAAATAATGGTTCACCTAAGACCAGTCATAAATGTTCTCTAAGCGCTAACTGACCTTTTTAAAAAGAACCCTCTCAGTTCTATCTCAGCACTACATGGCCCCCAAGCAATGTTTGGGGTAGCCCTGAAGGCCCTGAACACCATGGGGGCATCCCAGGTAAGCCCTGACACCATGGGGTCTCAGCAGCAACTGCACCATCAATCCCTGCCCTGAACCACAAAGGAGAGGCCAAGTATCCCAGGGAGGGTCCTCTGCCTCCTAAGTTTAGAAGCCTCCCCACCAAAGTCGAAAGATCAAAACAAGCAAAATACAACAGCTTGGGGATGAGAGACAGAACCAGAGGTTGAGCGCATATGTGACATGTGCAAGGCCCTGACCCAGCTCAACTTTTCATGGCCCCCATGTTCCTCAACTGTGTCACTGAGCCTAAAAACCAAGTCACTAGGCCTCAATGCCCCCCACCAAGAACGCCTCTCTCTCCCCCCTCTCTCTCTCTCTCTCTCTCTCTCTAGCTATAGATACAGATACAGATACAGATACAGATATAGATATCTCACTTAATCACTTGACATCCTGTTATTCATCGATTTGCCTCGAGCAGGCACCAGTAACATTTTCATTTGACGCTATCACGTGCCAGTGTAGCCCAATGGCATCTGGTCACTTCAGGAATACGAAGAGCCTCAAACCGTTTGTTCAGGATCTTGATGAAGAAGTTTGACCATCTTGTAGGTGGGTGGCCACGTGATCTTTTGACGTCCCGTGGGATCCAGTCAGTAATGGCTCTAGTCTAGTCTAGTGGTCATCTCCAAATCGCATTACATGTCCATCCCATCTGATTTTCGATGCCTTGGCAAACGAGACAGCATCCCTGACCCTGGAACAGTGAAGGAGCATATATATATATATATATATATATATATATATATATATATATCCGTCAGTTATCTCTAAGAGTTAACTGACCTTTATATATTGTGTGTGTGTGTGTGTGTGCTCTGTCCCTCGAGATGTTGCAGGTGTGGCTGTGGTGCCCAGCCGCGCCGGCAGGTGGTAGACAGGAGACAGGCTTTCTACATCCAGGGCTCTGCCCTGTGAGCCCTGGATATTTGATGGTCTGACATTGAAAAAAGACTGGATCCCCGGGATGAACCCAGAGCCAAGGTAGCCTGGAAAGCTACCCATGGTGTATTCGATATGCCAAAAACAGTAACAATAATGGACCTCATTCCCAACAAATGGAGATGTTACTGGTGCCCGCTTGAGCAAATTGATGAACAATGGGAAGACAAGTGACAAGTGATATATACCACCCTACTTAACCCTTCCTTAACCTTGCAATGGCACTGTTCCAAATAAATAAAACAAAGTGTGTGGTTACTCAGAAGAGAACACTAGGACAAACACTAAGTGCTGTGGTTCAGGCTAGCTATTTTTCTAACTATTGCAGAGCAACTCTCCTATCTCTCAAGGCCATCTTAGATGTCAACCACTGGCTCGGCACCTATTCTCTGTAGACAGAATTGACATTTCTTCAAAACTCCCACATTTCTCACTTTTTCCTCTCTTTTGACATTGATTTTTATCAGGTGCAGAATGTGATAAATTATGTGCCTATGCCCCCTAAAGATTTTGGGCTCCTCGAAGACAGGGCTCACGCTTTTTATCCCTGTGTCCCATACCCTATCCTCATTCTTATCCAAAGCTCTGTACTTTTAGGATTTAATAATTACTTGTTTGAATGAATCCAACGTTTTATGCATAAATGAATAAAATCCTTATTCATTTATATACTCGATTTCAAGATGATAGCATACATTGTACCTACCTGCATTCTTCCATTCTTCCCACATAATCTTACCATTCAAACACAAATAGGCATAATATGTCATATTAGTATAAGAATATACAAACACCCAATTAACAGTGATCAAGAAACTAAAAGTTGAGGGCCGGAACGATAGCCCAGCAGCTAGGGTATTTGCCTTGCACATGGCCGGCCTGTGCCGGCCTGGGTTTGATCCCCGGCATCCCATATGGTCCCCCCGAGCACCGCCAGGAGTAATTCCTGAGTGCAGAGCCAGGAGAAACCCCTGAGCATTGCCTGGTGTGACCAAAAAAAAAAAAAAAAAAAAACTAAAAGTTGGGACCCACATGGCAATCCTGAGTTGAGTTTCTCATTTATTTATTTATTTATTTATTTATTTATTTATTTATTTTTATTTATTTATTTGCTTTATTTGGGTCACACCCAGCCACGCTCAGGGTTACTCCTGGCTCTTCACTCAGAAACTACTCCCTGGCGGTGTTCGGGGGACCATATGGGATGCCGGGATCGAACCCAGGTAGGCTGCATGCAAGTCAAATGCCCTACCCACTGTGCTATTGCTCTGGCCACTGAGTTGAGTTTCTAAATCCAACCTAGTTCTTCCAGTGATCATGGGCGCAAGTATCACAAGATAGATTCTTTGGGAAATAGAAGCAAGCTACTCACAACGCCCACCCCTAAACCAGACAGTTAACCTCTCCCAGGACCAACTCCCACAAGGAGAAGCCAGAGGACAGAAACTGCCAAACCTGAGGTCTCTCTTGAAAATATGACTCTGGATTGTGCTATGGGCACAATAAAAGCCTAAGTGGGTTCAGAGAAACCAGAATTAATGAGGATCTATGTTTTCAGCTGCCTTGATCACTAGAATTCTGCTATCATAGAATCTCACCCTATCCCCCTTTTTATCTTGAGTATGCTAGTTAAGATATAAAGAGAGAGGAATAAAGCACCATCATTCTTCTTAAACCCATCCAGGAACTATTAGATGCCTCAGACTAACCAGGAAACTCCCATGCCTTACTGGCACCTTGTCTTGTAGAAAGGGAAAAAAAGCCTGAAGAGAAGCTCCCATGAGCAAAAGCAGTTGACCTGCTGATAACCTGGCCCTCAGATTCAGAAGGGAACATCAGATCAGGGGTACAATTTGAACATAACATGGCTACCTCTTTCTCTCCATGACCAGAGGTATCATCCCCTAGGCAGCATTTCTATCTGAAATAATAGAACTATTGAAATAATATAGAGTAGAAGAGACTTTCCAGTGGCTCAGTCAGAGACCCCCCACCTAGAGGAACAAAGGATACACCAACATCCAGTTACGGGCAACACATTGTGTCTGAGGCACAACTTGCCTGCTGTGCCATGCAAAAGCAACCTCCAGCTTCTCTCTCCTGCAGGGATAGGGAGTACCTAGGTACATAAGCCATAAAACTGGTTTCTAGGAGACTATCTCTGAATTTCTGGGTCACAGCAAAGACACAGTCATTGGTGAGGTGGTCCAAAAACTTTAGGGTTCCTGACAATGAGCACCCACATAGCCTTTCTCTCTCCTGTCTCCCCTTCTGTCAGTTCTCTTCACTGTAAATACGAAACAGAAAATAGCAAAGCAAAATATCCAAATTCAATTTATATTCTTAAATATCTTAACCAACCTGGTTTTTGTCATCTGGCATTGAGCACTGCTTTGTTATTGTGCAAATATTCTCTGAAATACATTTCTTCATTTAAAATACCACAGGTAATTTAATACCTAGGACATCTGTCATTTATAACTGTTTTTCAAGCCTTCTAAGTCTGACAAGATAAATGGGTTATAGAGAATTTTCTTTATATTCTGGTCAGTCAGTGCCTACTCACCTAAAATCATTTTTGCTCTGTGCTATGAAGAAACAAAATGTTCTAGTTATCTTTTAAAATGTGTTTCTGGGGCCACAGAAAAAATGCAATATTATGCACATGCTTTGCACGAAGGAGGCCTGAGCTTGATCCCTGGTACTGCACAGTCCCCTGAGCAGAGTCAGGACAGAGTCCCCCATGGCAAGAGTAGCCAAAAAATTCTTGAATATGAATCAGCAAAACAAGACCATAAATGACTATGAAGGAAACTTGATCACTTGACATCCCATTATTCATCGATTTGCTCAAGAGGGCGCCAGTAATATTTCCATTTGGGCTACACTGGCACGTGATAGGGTCAAATGAAGTAAACTAAGAAAAGAAAATTAATTTAGCCCAAGGCATTTTTGGATTAGCTGCATTATACTATATATAGCAATATTAGCTACCTGACCCATGAATGCCAGTAGGTATTACCCAAAAAAAATATTAAACAAAAATCAATTAAGATGTATGTCCAATGATATTCAGTGTAAAGTTCCTGAGATTCTCCTCCAGAGGATGGAGTGTGAGGAACAGTCTGGTGGAGGACGTGGGGCTGAAATGCTATATGCATGTATGCATGAAACCAAATCAAATAAAGCACTGAAACATAGTGCCTAAAATAAAGCAAATTAATTTTTAAAAGATCCCCTCCCACACACAGAAATGCATTGGCTGGAGTCCTGAGTAACTCTGAAATCTTCATCAGCATCCTGGATCATTTGTCATTCGCTTAATGTTTGAGAGTGTGTTCATGGTCACCAGGACTATCACTGATGGCAGCCAGGGCCTCCTGCACATGTCAACTGAAGGGAATGATCAACAGGTTGCTTAAGATTTGTGGAGTTTTTTAGAACCACTCATTTTGGTGTTCTTTCAAGTAAAATTAATTGGTTTCCTCAAACAGGCTACAAAAGCCAAAGACGGCATCAGCAAAATAAGATCACAGATGACACTGAAGAAGACGAAGAAAAGGTCCGAGGCACTTTTGGTTCAAGGCACTTTTTGATTAGCTGTTCTCTACCTGACCCACAGAAATGAAGAAGAGATTAAAAGGTGCGATCCTATAAAATAGGCATCCGTGTTTAGACAATAGTTGAATATCTTCTGTGATTTTTTTTTTATTTCAACTCAGAAAATTCCTGGGCTTGACTTATTAAGATAGCAGTGACAAATGCAGTGATTATTTTGGAACATTTTTGGATAGGTTGATATTATAATATACTGACGGGCCGGAGTGATAGTCCAGCAGGTAAAGCATTTGCCTTGCATGTGGCTGACCCAGGTTCAATCCCTGGCTTCCCATATGGTCCCCCCACACAGTGTCAGGAGTGATTTCTGAGTGCAGAGCCAGAAGTAACCCCTGAGCATCGCTGGGTGTGACCCCCCCAAAAAAGTAATATACTGACAAGATGCTGAAGTAAATAAGACTTGGAAATAGGTTTGGGTAAGAATCCAAGTACAAGTCAAAGGGAAAACAGAGATGCCTCATCCAGGTACCAACGACACCAAACAGGAAGGCCCTCGGAGTCACAACTGAAGTCTAGTATTTCAGCGCAGCCAGTCATCTGCCCACATTGCCCTTTCTAAGTCTGGTCACTATTCCTGATATTTGACTATCATAACTGATCATGACCACAACCAATAAAGCCAGAAGTCAAATAAAGGGCTTTTTTGTCCCCTCCATTCCACTTAGCCACACCCTCAAGAGTATAAGGACAGGGCCGGAGAGATAGTCCAGCCAGTAAGGGTCTTGTTTGAATGCAGTAAATCACAGTTCAATCCCAGCACCACATATGGTCCCCCTGAGTACAGAGCCAGGATAAAACCCTGAGCACCACCACGTGCCACTCTCTGAAAATATATATATAAATATGAGTAGATATTAGGTCAACTATACAGCATAAGTTGAAGTCATCTGGTATATAGCATTAAGCTGTTATACTTTATAATAGTGCCTTATAATACCCCAAATCGATGTCTAATGTTCTCTTGACATAAATCTGTCATAGATAATAATTCAGACATATCTGGTACTGATTTATGTGCTAAACTGAATCGTTTTTTATTGCTGTTACTTTATGCTAAAAAAATAAATCTGCCTTAAAGAAAGCAGAAAAAGATGTGCTTTGTCCTCTCAAGACCCAAGGAGGTAAATACCTTGATTTTGCAGCTGAACGATTCTTTAGTTAGACGTTGAAAAATTATGACCCAGTCACACAGTGTAGAATAAAGGTCAGTGCGAGCTTCAGCAAGGGAGAAATAGGGAGTTACTGTTCAATCAGCACAGAATTTTTTCAAGATGATGAAAATGTTCTGGAAATTGAGAGCAGTGACTATAAGCCACTGAATATGTACTTCACGTGGTCAAAGTGGTCACTGTAATGGACAATCTCTTCCACAACAACACAAATAATTAACTAAAGACCAAAAAATGCAGATTCAGTCAAGAGACTCAAGACCGACAGAGGCAGGGAGGAGAAAGAAATCCCCAGGAGGGGGAGCTGGAAGCAGGAGTACCCCACGCACTCTGCCTTCCTGCCTGTCCCATAGTTACAGTCCGCTCTCACCAGGGCTTCGGTCTACTCTCAGCTGTTATCCGGGAGGGGAGAGGGGGAAGGAAGGTTGCTCTTGGACTGTGATTTCAGAGTGCCCAGTGGTCACCCTGAGAAGAATAACATGCATCCCTAGCCTGCAGAGATGCATCGCACATGGGCCCAGAGGCAGGCGGAGTGACAGGGAGGTAGTCCTGGAGTGGGGCAGGGCGTCCCGGAGCCCTTAAGGAACAGCACTGGGTGGGGTGGGGAGGGGAGTGGAGGGGACCTCCCCAAAATGCTCCTGCACAGGCAGATGACCACCCCTCACCTCTTCCTTGACTCAGCGGTGGGGGTGCAGGGCAAGGGGGCTGCTACCTGCACTGGAACCAGCAGCCTCCTGGGGATACCGTACCTGCAGCTAAAGCAGTCACCGTTATCCCCCCTCATTCCTAGCCTTTGCTAGTCGGCCCCAGCTCACTCCTGAGATCCCTCTGAAGCTAGCACGACAGATCACGGTGCTTGTTTGGCTGTCCTCACCTCTTGGCCCAGAACTCCAGCTCTGCCGGGCACCAGGGATGAATTAGTCCACCATCAGGAGCTTCTCAGCATCGGTCTCTATCTTGTCCTGGGTATCACTAGCATTAAAACACATCCTCAGAGTTCCTTTCAATAGAGTGTAGGGCTGGCTGGCTGGTGCCCTGGTACCCCTGTGTCATTCCTCCAGGACATGGCTCTCCCTCCCAAATGATGGCTCCACCTTCACCCTGGGTCCTGATTAATCTTTTTCACCTTTTCAGGAGCCACCGACCTCTACTAGACATAAGCCACCTATATTGGCCTACAAGCTGAGATACCCACGCAACTTTGAATAATTGAGTGCAATTTACTAAAGGACTATTTTCAAAGTTATTTTTTGTTTGTTTGCTTGTTTGTTTGTTTTTTGAGTCACACCCGGTGACACTCAGGGTTACTCCTGGCTCTGAACTCAGGAATCACTCCTGGTGGTGCTCAGAGGACCATATGGGATGCTGGAGATTGAACCCAGTTCAGCTGCATGCAAGGCAAACGCCCTCCCCACTATGCTATCACTCTGGCCCCTATTTTTGAAGTTCTAAGCCAGAAGTAGGTGTCGGGGAACGCTGCCGGGCTCCCCGGACAGTGTCAGGACAGAGGTTGTCTTCTACTTCCGAGGACGCCGGGAGAAGAGATGAAAACTCACGAATCGGTGCAGTTCCAAAAATGGCTTTTAATAGTACAAAAGCTCTTCCACAGCAATCCAATATAATGAACAAACTCTAGCTCTGGTCCGAACTTAGACCATACAAAAGAGCCTAAGTCTCCCACCAAAGAGAGAGGATCTCACCCGAGCTGAGTCCTACCCAGAAGAAGGAGCAAAAGGCCAAAGAGCAAAAGGCCAAAAGCCAAAAGCCAAAAGCCACAAGAGCCAAAAGCTGAAGGCTGAGGAACCAAAAGGCAAAAGGTGAAGGGGGCCTCAAGTCAGCCCCTTATATACACCAAAGTAATCCAATCGGGAGGTTGTCATGTCAACAAAGAACCCTAAACAGAGTGTAGTGCCACACCCTATTGCAGGTATAAACAAAGGTTATGCCAAGGACTAAGGAGATTATCTCTTATGTAAAACACTGGAGAGAGAGAGAGAGAGAGGGCTGATATAAAAGTAATACACCTTAACTTCATGAGCTTCATGTAATCTAGATGGTACCCACAAGGTCCTTCTTATTATTATCTGCACCAGGGTGATTCTGAGTATCTTGTTCTCATGTACTGAAAGGGTCACACTCGCCTGCTTAGAGCAAACTAGTATGATCCTTCCTATAGTCTTCCTTTAGTCTCAGCGTAGCCAGGGTGGTAGTCTCCTGGTAAATTCTAACTGTCCCACGTTGGGTGCAGTGGGTATAAAGAGGAGCTGTGCCCAATCTAGAAAACATAGAAGTCTTAGTAGATGTATAAGTCAGAAGTTATTCAGTCAAGGTGACTTCTGTAACTGCCACACCCTTAGCAGTGTTTACATAGAAGAGAGGTCTCATTAGAATGAACCTTGACTTAAATAAGATTAAGCTGGGTGTGGGCAAAACAACAAAGCTCCCAGATTAGCTAAATCTGTCCTCCAACAGTAGGGAGCTCGTAAGAAGAACGAAGAACACAGTATCTTTATGTTAAAACTGCCTCCACAAGGGCTGAAGCAATGGACCTCATAAGAGAGAACACAGTATCCTAAAGTTAAAACTGCCTCTACCAGGGCTGAAGCAATAGACCTCGGAAGAAAGAACACAGTATCCTAAAGTTAAAACTGCCTCCACAAGGGCTGAAGCAATAGACCTCATAAGAGAGAACACAGTATCCTAAAGTTAAAACTACCTCCACAAGGGCTAAAGCAATAGTACAGTGGGTACGGCATTTGCTTTGAACACCACCAACCTAAATTCAATCCCTGGCACCCCTCATGCTGCACTGAGCACTGTCAGGAGTGATCTCTGAGTGCAGAACAAGGAGTAAGCTCTGAGAACCACAAAAAAACCAACAAAACAACAACAACCAGCCTCCACCATACCCCAATTCCTAAAAGGGTGTGGTTAAGGGAACCCAAAGAAGAGGAAGACTATGTTAACAGGGGTCTGTCTGCACAAAGCCGTTCACAGAGATCTCAGGGAAAGAGGAATACTGACTTCACTCTCCCCTCTCCCTCCCAAATTCTTTAGGACACTCCACTGACAAAACCCAAATAGAGGAGGGGGCAGGACACCCTTTTAAGAGTAAGACTTGCACAAACCAGCATGGCTTCCCAGCCTTGGCAGCTGAACATCACTCACTGCATGTTGCAGTTAAACTGTTCCAGGAATTCTGGTGACAGAGTAGGAATAAGTACTATGACCCTTGACCCATAGAGTTCCAAACCCAGGCATTACTCCAAAAAAAAATCAAAGAGGAAAGAAGCCAAATTAAAAACTTGAGCAAGATATTCCTGGCCACATTCTAACACGTCCGGATCTGGGACTTCTTGCTCCCTCATTCTTTACACATTCACTGGTTGGTTCCCACTCAAAAAACATAGCTAAGCACAGATGTTTTAAAGACCAATTTATAAAGGCCAAGGATGTAGCTCAAATGGAGAACATGTACTTTGTACATGTGAGATCTTAGGTTTCAATCCCAGCCATCAAATATTAATAAAGTAAGTTGATGTATCAATTAATGTTGAAGAGGCAACTTATAACACTCACATCCTACAATGGCTACCATGTAAACTCATTCATGGGCTCAGCTTTACAGACGCATGATTAAAATCTCAGAAGAGATCAACTAGCCACAAAAAATTCATGGATACATGGATCTCCTGGGTGAAAACTCTGGGCACCCTTGGGGAGACGAGTGGATCAAATCCACACACTGTATAAATCCCAGCAGCCTCACTCACACCCCCACAGCTACTGCCACGCCAATGGCTCCACTCCACTGCCTCATGACTGAGTTCTGCAGAAACCAAACTGTGGAAAGTTTGAGGTACACAGTTCTCCAGGCAGAGTACTCTGGGGTCTTTTAGGAGTGGGGGAGACAGTCTTCTCTTATTCCCTCACCCTGTACTTCCTGAAGCTCGGGCAGCCACACCCACATACCACATCTGCTGCCATGTAAACTCTCTGCCCAGATAAATATCCTGGAGTTCCTGGAGCTCTGGGCTGCATTCACGGCCACATGACATCTCCGAACTCTACAATACTGACAGCCCAGTAAGCGCACACCAATTAGATGGGACGGTAACATAGAGCCAACTAAGCTCAATAAACAAAATAATACAGAAGGCTCAACTAGCTACAACAGCCAGGTACACCCTCAGATGAGCACTTAATGTCCCGTGGTGATATAAAACTATTTTCCAAATTTTCCTTTACTGAAGTATTTTTGATAGTTGCATTAACCATTTAGATGTAACAAATTGTTGGGGCTCAGTGGAGTCCCTAAAAGATATTGCAGTTCAGTAGGGTCTCCTGGCATGTTCAGGGCCCCAACCCTGACCCCGACTGATGAACAAAGGAACAAGACCACAAGTTCCTTGATAGTCCGAGGCTCCAGCCCTTTATTCAAGTCAAGTCTGCTCTTTAAATCCTCCCAAAAGACTGGGGGTTGGGAGATGCAAGAGGTATATGTACCTTGATCATAAAATAATAACAAGAGGTAATAAAACCTCTCCTTCCCAGGGCAATCTACCAGGAGACCTGCCCCCAGAGATAGAATCCTACCTTGGGGCTATAGACCCACCCAGGATAAAGGCAAATCCTGGATTGTTGTTTTCTCCCTTCCTTAGCCAGTAAACAATTATCTTAACAATATTTCTAGTCATTTTGTATAAATATAGTAAAAGATAGACTCACACACACAGGGCAGAGCTGCTACCGGCTCTCCCTGTGCCCAGCCGCTCACGAGGCACCCGGGAGGGATGGCGGGTTCTAGCCCTTGCCCGCCACCCCAGCAGAGCTTCGCAACAAGCCAGACGACCCCCCCACTCCATGAGGGCTGCCATTTTCCACATCTGGACTTCCCTCTCATCAGAACTCCACCCAGCAGAAGAGCCTATCACAGCCCGGCTCATCGGATCCACCCTGCAGCAGTCTTCTTCAAGTCCAGCCCAGGTATACTGATCCAGAGACTCACACACACGGGCAGAGCTGCTACCGGCTCGCCCTGTGCCCAGCCGCTCACAAGGCACCTGGGAGGGATGGCAGGTTCTATCCCTGGCCCGCCACCCCAGCAGAGCCTCGCAACAAACCAGACAACCCCCCCCCACTCCATGAGGGCCTCCATTTTCCACATCTAGACTTCCCTCTCGTCAGAACTCCACCCAGAAGAAGAGCCTATCATAGCCTGACTCGCATTGCCTCCTTGCGGCTGCACGATTCATCAATAAATTCTAGATTTAGAGGTGACTACAAGAGTATGCCACCCGCACGGCAGAGCCTGCCAAGCCTCCCATGTCATATTTGATATACCAAATACCAGTAACAATTATAGACATCATTCCCGTGACCTGATGGAATGGTTTGAGGCTCTTTATGTTCCTGGAGCAAGCAGATGCCCTTGGGCTCTACTAGCATGAGACAGGACATATGGAGATGTTACTGGTCCCCGCTCGAGCAAGTCGATGATGAATGGGAAGACAGTGATACAGTGATACAGTAAGAGATACAGACATTTATAAAGAGTGGATTTTCATCGGACATCTCACTATACATTCCAGACTACAGTCCTCAAAGCCAAGTTTCATCCCAACCCCAACTGGCCTGAAATCAGTTGTTTATCCTTGGATCAGGACAGAGTTTGTTCCATGATCTTGCTCTTAGCTTAGTCACCCCATCGCAAGGCCAGGATCTATCCAAGTCCCACAACAGGACCCTTCTTTGAGGGTGTAAGGAACTAGATTCAATGTAAGGGCAACTGAGGTTTTAAGTTAGGAAATACGATGGATGCCCAGAAAAAATATTTCAAAGTTAATTAACTTCTATATCACAAATGGATAGCCTCAATTGTCTTCCTGTGTCTATAAAAAAGGCCTTTGCTCTAGTATAAGAATATGCAAAGGGTATACAGAAAAAAAAGCATTTCACTTACAACACAAAATGCCGTGCAGGAAAGTAGGAGACAGAGAGCTGTGAACAAAGGGTAATTCAACCTCTTCCCATTTTCTGCTTACAAAACACGAAGAATTGAAATAATATCTATGGAGGGGTATCATAGAGGAACTATTACAGTCATAAAACAGTTTCATATATAAGCAAATTGTTTTGTGCCTTCTAAGGGCTGGAGAGACTTGGAGAGTGGTTGGAAAGATGGTTACAGTGATGGAGAGAGGGTCACACTTGTAATATGCTTGGTACTGGAATACCAAATGCCTGTAACAAATGCATCGTGAACAATTTTTTAAACCATTCTATTTAAATGAAAGGGTGGGAACTTCAGAGAAAGAAATACAAATATTTACAAACATGAAAAGATTGTGAATCTCATAACTTATGAATTGCCAAGCTACTTTTTTAAACCTTACATCGGCAAAAATGATATACAATGGCTGCATATTTATATGAAAACATTAGTAGCAATATAAACTGGTACAATTTTTCTGCACCAGTACATAAATTTAAAATAGTCAAGTTGGCTAATTAGCAATCTGACTTCCAGAAATGTATTCAATAGATATCCTCCTGTATGCAAGCCCAACAAATTTAAAAGGATATTCACTGCAATAGTGATTAAAAAAAGGATTATAAAAATAATAATTATTTGCCAGAGTAGGATTGGCTAAATAAATATGGTTTGTGCATATAATGCAATACTATAGGACAGACTTAGAAATAGTTATGTGCATGACACAGGGCTGTGGTCAGTGGCAAAGTGTCAGTCTTGCCTGAAGGATATCTGGGTTCAATACTGTGGAGGACAGGCCTAGCTAGCCTGGGAGCTTTGCTGTTTTATCCACTCACAGCTTAATCTATTTACATATTCTTAAGTCAAGGTTCATTCTAATGAGATCTCTCTTCTATGTAAACACTGATGGAGGGTGTGGCAGTTACAGAAGTCACCTTGACTCTGAATAACTTCTGACTTATTATACATCTAAGACTTCTATTTTATCTAGACTGGGCACAGCTCCTCTTTATATCCATTGCACCTAGCATGGGACAGTTAGAATTTACCAGGAGACTGCAACCCTGGCTACATTGAGACTATCTTTAGGATTATAGGAAGGATCATACTAGTTTGTCCTCAAGCAGGCGAGCATAACCCTTTCAGTATACAGAGAACAAGATACTCAGAATCACCCTGGTGCAGATAAAAAGAAGGACCTTGTGGGTACTATCTAGAGTACATGAAGTCCATGAAATTAAGATGTATTACTTTATACCAGCCCCCTGTCTCTCTCTTCAGTGCTTTACATAAGAGATAATTTAGGAAGAAGGGATTAGTCCTTGGCATAATCATTTGTTTAGATCTGTAGTAGGGTGTGGCACCACCCTTCTACATTCTTCTACTATCTAGAAGCTGTTGAGCTGATCTTTGCTGACAGGACCACCCCCAACAGTTAGGATTACTTTTGTGTATATAATGGGACTGATTTGAGATACTTTTCCTCTTTGGTAGGACTCTTCTCTGGTGGGATCCTCTTTGTTAGGACTCCTCCCTCTCTGGTGGGATCCACTTTGGTGGGACTCTTTTTGGTGGGATCCACTTTGGTGGCACTCTCTCTGGTGGGATCATCTTTGGTAGGAGAATTACGCTCTCGTGTATGGTCTAAGTTTTTCCAGAGCTAGAGGTCTTCCATGATATTGGATTGTAGTGGTAGAGCTTGTTGTACTATTAAAAGCCTTTTGAAACGTGCCAGACTTGTTGAATTTTCATCTGTTCCCGGCGCCTCAGATGTAGAAGAGAACTTCTGTCCTGATACTGTTGGGGACTCCAGAGACTCCTCGACAAATATCTGGCAACACCACACACACACACACACACACACACACACACACACACACGGTACCTATGTATATAAGTGCTAGTAAAAATAGCTTTAAATTATATCATCAGGTATTCAGTAAGCACTAAGTAGATTAGCTGTTATTAGGCCTTCTTAAGTATGATAAGGAATATACAGAATGCAGTACATAGTAAAAGAAAGTTCACTTTCTTGGCACTTCTATTTAAATTCTTCTGGCAGGGGCCATAGAGATAGGCACTTAGCTTGCTGTGGCAAACCCCAATTCAATTCGCGACACCACTTGTATCACTTGTCTTCCCATTGTTCGATTTGCTCCAACAGGCAACAGTACGTCAATGGTACTGGATGCCTGGTGGGAACACACACACACACACACACACACACACACAAACACACACACACACACACATACACATAAAACTATTGGATGCCTGGTGGACACACAAACACACTCTTGCTATGGAAAGGAGTGTGCCTGTTTTCTGACCAGTCTACCTAACTGTGAAGGGCTGGGGAAGAGGCTTGGGTGGGGGCATCTTTTCTGTCTGGAACAGAGGTCCCTGAATGTGACATGCAGAATTCTCAGATGTTTGTTTTAGAGAGAACTACCAAGGATTTTGATTGATTTTTCATCCCTCCCTGTCTTCCTACTGGGGACAGTGACCATACCCCTTGCCATGGAAACTCCTCTTGTATAGCTCAGGCCTATGGACTTGCTCTCTAGAATTTTCTAGTCCACCAGAAAATCCTCTGAAGGGGAAGTCCAAAACGACTCCCCAGGGCTACTCATCCAGTTCCCAAAAAAACATGCACCATAGCCCATGGCTGCTGAAAACGGAATTTAACTCCAGGCTAGCCACCCGCCCCCAGTCAATCTCAGAGACACTCCCAACCGATCTTTCCACTTGTCCAGGCAGAAACAGATACTTGAAGCCAAGCCACAGGATTCTGTTCTCTGGAAGATCTCCATGAAACTCTTCATGAGCTTGCCATGTGACAACATTCTTCCAGAAGAAGCTCTCAGCCTCTACTTCCCAAACTCTTACAAGCCAGAGGGCTTATCCTCTCCTCAAAGCTCTTAGTGCAGTTGACAAAGGTGGTGAATCTGCAGAAGGATCAGGACATTTGCTACAGACCTCAGACCTCACGCAAAATGGAGTAAGAGGCCCATTTCCATATTTTAGTTCATTTAAGCAAAAAAAAAAAATCCTTGAAGAACTATATATATATATATATATATATGTATATTGGCTTTTTGGGTCACACCCGGCAATGCTCAGGGGTTACTCCTGGCTCTGCACTCAGGAATTACTCCTGGTGGTGCTCGGGGGACCATATGGGACGCCGCTGGATCGAACTCCGGGCCGGCACAGGCCGGCCACGTGCAAGGCAAACGCCCTACCCACTGGACTATCGCTCCGCCCAGAACTATATATTTTTAAAACCCCTAAGAGGTAAGTTCTGGATATGAACAGGAGAGTAGATAATAAGTAATTTACTTTTCATATGCACTTTTGTATTTTTAACCTTTTTTGAAGTGTCACATACTTTCATAGATTTCATATAGCTCATGGATTTTATATTTTAAAATAAAACATTAGATCATACATTTAGCTTATAATCTAGTTAGTACATTTTGAAATATGAGAGTTTTGTATGTTAAACAACCAACAGAAAGCATATGAGAAGAAATTATTTTATATAATGTCAAATAGATGAAATACAAGACACTGGCAAAATCTGTACTGAATATAAACTTCTAAAGTCCACTGAGGGAACAAAAAGAATAATTAGATAAATGAAAAAGAATATGCCATTCCTGAAAGACTCAATCATTTTAAAATGTCGATTCTTCCTAAATTAGACTACAAATTTAATATCCTCTCAATAAAAATTCCAATAGGTTGCAAGGAGGGTTTAAGAAGGATTAGGCAAACTTATAATAAAGTTCTTATGAAAAAATAAAAATGAAAGATGGGCCAGGAAGTCTTTTAGACCCTAGCAGAACATTCTGTAGTGTTTTGGTAATTAAAGCCATCTGGGAGTCTCTGAACAAACACATCTACTGAAACATCACCAAAAAGACACTGAACTAATAGACGGGGAACAAAACTCCAGTGAGAATGGGAAGAACAGAGGTTGTAAACCAGTTTTCTGTTGAGTAGAGGGAGATAATAAAGACGATCCTTACAGAAACCAGAAAGCCCCAAGAAGGGAAATGAGTCAAGGAGCAAGAAAACATGAATTTAGTTGAAAGCCTAAGTACAAAAGGATTAGAATCATCAAGGCTCCTTTCCCAAAACTGCCAAGATAAATTATGTACATTACTCTCCCTCCAGATACCATCAACTTATCAGGGAGGGGTTTGCTCTGCATGTGGCCAACCTGGGTTCTATCCCCAGCATCCCACACAGTCCCCCAAGCACTGCCAGGAGTTAATTTCTGAGTGCAGAGCCAAGAGTAGCCAACCCTTGAGTATCACTGGGTGTGACCCAAAAAGACAAAATTTTCTGCCAGGGGAAAAAAAGAAATTGAAAAATTAAAATGTCTTTTAACCTTTATCTAGTCCCAGCCACACTAGTGAGTCAACATGGTAGAATTTTCAGACATGCTCAGAGATTCAAAAATCTCTCAAATTTCCCTGATCATGCAGAGAATTTCTAAACTATATATTGTTTTTAAAGGAAATTGGTAGTTACTCCCTGCACTATACTCTGAGCAGCAAGATACCACAGTAATAGTGCTGAGGGGAAAGTTTGGGAGGAGGGAAGCAGAGAGGAGCCCAAGATGCTTCACAGGTCAATGAAGTCTTTGCTGTTCTAACTGCGTGTCTATGTAGAGACCAGACTGACTGCAGATACTTGAACGAAAACAATACTCAGCAAAGAAGTAGCAACCAGCAGCCTTCTGTTAATCCAGACACTGAAGACAAAAACTATCTTCTTTGAAACACTTTAATTCAGACACTACATCCTTTAATTTTGCACTATTCTCTTTGAGTAAACCCTGAGCACAGAACCAAGAACCAAAGCACAAACCACCAAGAGTTACAGAAATCAATATACAATGTGTTTATAATTTTTAAAATGAATCCATGGATACTTAAAGATGTTTCATCTTTATTATATAATAAACATCAATAGGTGTAACCACATCCACAAATATTCTTAGGGGGTTTCTCAGTCATTTGTAAGAGAGCAAACATATCCAACACAATACTCTAGAACACCTATTTACGACAATATGCTTAGGGAGAAGATAGGGGCCTCCAACAGTACTTTTGATGATTATCTTCCTAAGGATAGGTGCCCAGCTTGTGCACGGTGCAGTTAAAACTGTGATTTCCCTCCACTCAGCCACGACTCTCTGTAATAATGTAGCAAGAAAGTGGTTTATGTTCTGTGGTTTTTTTTTTTTTTGTTTTGTTTTGTTTTTTTTGCTTTTTGGGTCACACCCGGCAATGCTCAGGGGTTTCTCCTGGCTCTGCACTCAGGAATTACTCCTGGCAGTGCTCGGGGGACCATATGGGATGCCGGGGATCGAAGCAGGACAGACATAGGCCCGCTGCATGCAAGGCAACCACCCTACCCGCTGGGCTATCACTCCGGCCCCTGGTTTATGTTCTCAATGTACGGCTGTGTAATTTCAGTACATCTGGAATGAGATATACTAGAGACTATAAAATTTTTTAAGCTGACTGCATGTTGAAATCTCCTGAAGACTTAAATGACGATGGTCCGGGATGAACAGAGGTGTCAGTGTCACTGTCACAGCTGCAATGTGGCCCTAGGTCATGTTATTAGGAATATTAGGAAGATGTTAGGCATGTTACTGAGTTAAACACTCAATGATGATTCAAAGAATAAAGTTTGAGAGCTCTGGTCTAAAACAGGCTCCAACAGAGGAAACGGAGTTACACCCAAGAGGAAAGCTGTGCTACTCATATAAACGATGATTCCGTGGCAGCTCTCCAGTCAGAGGGGTCAAACCAAAGGCAAGATCATAAAATACACTAAGGCGGTTAGGTTGTTAATCAGAGACCTTTATTTGGGTCTTTATGATTCATCAAGAAATTTGCACCGAACATTCTCTTTGCATCTGCCCAAGCAGTAGCAGCTGCTGCATCAGGCCTGAAATGGAAGACACAAGAAATGGAAGGTCTTGTAGAAAAAAGCTACCAAGTGAGCTCTCCGCTTAAGCCGGCTGACGAGAAGGCAGGACTGGACAAGTATACAAGTGCAGTATCCCAAAGACTGTTCTTCAAAGCCGGGCCCGTAGAACAGGGCTTAACTGGAGAAGGTGGTGAAGGGTCACAAAACTGTCCCTCTCAGAAATCAATCCAAAGTACCTGAAAATACAAAGAGCAACGTGTGAGAGAGCTGGACGGCACAACAGGCAAAGGCAAGATAAAACGGAGGCTACACTGGCACCGCAGTTCTCTCAGCTCCATGTGTGAAGATCACCCACCATGAGACTCAGACTATGCAGGGGAAGGGAGAGACACACCATGTAGATGCTGACAGCTGGGAACTGTAAAGTGAGATAGGGAAAAAGCGAAGAAGCAAGCAACTTTGGAAACCAAAGAAGGGGTAACTTAAAACAAGTGAGCTAAATTCTCTATGCAAAGGTAGTAATCTAACTAGACAGTTCCGATTCAAGTTCTCTCCACCCAAGGATCCATTCAAAAGGAAAAACAGTTTTCAAAAAGATATGAAAAATATAGTCCCAACAACACTTAAAGATATAGTACAGTCCCATCAGCACTTAAAGAGATTTCAACCCAAAATAAGAAAAAATACCTAAGTTTATAGAAATCTGATTTGAATGTTAATAAAGCAAAGAAAAAAGAACCTAGAATGAACGAGACTGACAAGGCAGTTCCAGGCTGAGACACCAGAGATAACTGAGATAGACCCTAAACGGAAAATGACTCAGGGTCTATATTCCAACAGCCCCGCACATCTTCCCCCCAAACCCTTTCTGCACTAGCACTACCAGCAGACAAACATTTAAACCTAACCTGGGGAGCTGAGCAGGTAGGCAAGGTAAGAAAGGGACTTATAGAACGTTCTTCTAAGAAACTAAATGAACCATGAAGAGCCTCAGACGCGGCTGGGGAAGCTGGAACTCGGCTCTCCCTGGCCCAGCTGACTTGGGTCCCCAGGAGGACAGATGGGTTTTGGGAGTGGGCCCATCAACTCTGGGGGTCCCAGAAGCAGCCGGATGAGACTCGTCCACCACATTAGATGTCATTTTCACTGTCCGGACACTGCAGCATATCAGAGCCCGCCCGGGAGGGAAGCTGACCTCAAGACCAGATTAACAGAGCAAAACGAGTTTGAGCCCATGTAGGCAGCTCCCGGGGCGGGAATCACCGGAATTCGTCAGATGGAGCTGGAGTCGGCCCTTCCCCTCTCCATTTTGTCTGAGCCTGGTAGCCCCGCCCAGGAGCTGCCCTGGGGCCACCAGCCATAGCATGCAGAGCCTCAGCCGCAGCTGGGGGAAGCTGGAACTCGGCTCTCCCCTGGCCCAGCTGACTATGGGGCCCCCAGGAGGACAGATGGGTTTTGGGAGTGGGCCCATCACCTCTGGGGGTCCCAGAAGCAGCCGGATGAGACTCACCCGCCACATTAACCGCCATTTTCGCTGTCTGGACTGTCTGGACACTGACCATGAGGCCCCTAAGTCTTGCTGGCCGTGTGGTCCACCAAACTAGTGGAAAGTTATGTCCTTTATGTACTGCATTTTACGATGTGTAGGAAAGGGAGGGAGAGATAGAGAGGAGAAAAAAGATATACAGAACCTGCCAAGTGTTGGGGTGCAGGAGGGGGAGGGAGGTGGGGACATTGGTGATGGGAGATGGGTTCGGGTGGAGGGATGGGTGTTGGAACACTGTAGAACCAAAACTCGAGCATGAGCATCTTGCAATTGTATGTCTAAACGTGGTATAATAAAATTAGGGGGGGAAAAAGGAACTAAATGAATTATCTGGAGTCAAGCTTCAGTTTCTGTAATGTCAGATCCCACAGTAAAGCTTTCTGCTCTCAGGGCCTTGGGGATTATAGCACACATGCACACTCTCTAGCACAATGGTTGCAAAAATACCTCCACGCCAGTGTGGCAGAAGGGACATCGTATTCCCTCATTCTTAAATAGAATAAAAAATTCCTGGTGTTAAAAAACAAAGCTTTCAGAGTGAAAGACACCCACCCCTCAAATTAAAACAAAGGTGTTTTTTTTTAAGTGATAACACATATGCCGGCTGAGACCAGATGATAAAACTGATTGCATAAACTATTTTAAGGATAGGTATGTATGTGATTCAGCAGTAAAATGGGTAAAAAGTATGCACCTTGCTTACAGGAAATCTGGATTCAATCCCAAGCACTGCCCCTCCCGAAATTTTTTTTAAATCATTTAGCCATCAAAGAAATATCAAGAAAAGGCAAATCCAAAAGAATGCACACAAAATAAATCCAGTCTCCAACTTCTTTTGCTCTGAGTGCATTTACCAACCTAAAAGAGACTCGGCTTTAATTGCAGCGGTAGAGGCAAATGAGTCAAATCGCAAACCAGAACCAAGAAGACCGGGTCCTCTAGTCACCTCCACACACAAGGCCAGTTTTAAAGCTGGAACCCCAAACAGTGAGATTCTCAGAGAAAAGCCAAGCTAGAATTAAATCAGCACCCTCAGAGAGCTGTAGTCAAGATACGTATCACCTTGAATTCTCAAATCTTACATCTGAATTAAGGAGACAGTGAAATGATAAACTATGCGCCTTGCAAAAGACAATGAAAAATTTGGAGAAATAGTTCAAGTTCAAATATCCAAATATGCTGAAGGGATAATATATTGGGTAGGGTGCCTGCCTTGCACACCGCTGACCCCAGTTTGATCCCCGGCATCCCATACGGTCCCCCGAGCACCACCAGGAGTGATTCCTGAGTGCAGAGCCAGGAGTAACCCCTGAGCATTTCCAGGGGCAGCCCAAAAACAAAATAACAATAGTAATAATGATTCAAATAACTTTTTCAAGTACAACAAACAGTATTATGAGATACTCTCAGTAGGCCAAAAAAGGAAAATCCAAAACTACCAGAGAGTACTAACAAAAACATCTCCCAAAGGGGCCAGAGCAATAGCACAGTGGGTAGGGCGTTGCCTTGCTCACAGCCACCTGGGTTCAATCCCCAGCATCCCATATAGTCCCACGAGCACCGCCAAGAGTAATTCCTGAGTGCAGAGTCAGGAGTAACCCCTGAGCATTGCTGAGTGTGACCCAAAAAAGAATGTTCAGAGCAAACTATAATAGCAAAAGTCCATCAAATATCAACCTTAAAATAATTCCACTGTGGTACTGCCCCACATGCTATGTGGTACAGCAAATATGAAGCCAGAAATCCATAGTAAAATATATGAACCCACAGAAAACAGCTCTATGACAGCTGCTAATCAACAAATATGTACAGTTCAGTTCCATGCAGGAAGGTCAAAAGATGTGAACTGAACTCTAGTGCTTATGGATAAATACTTGTGAAGATCTAAAGAAAAGCATGACATAACCAAAAGTTAGGGTACTACTATGTCAGAAAAGGGGGTATAAAGATTATAGTGAAGGAAAAAGAGTTTCTGAGGTCTAACCATTCTATCTGCTTGCCTAGATAATGGTTATAGCAGTGTTCGCTTTATAATTTATTGATTTTTCATGTGTTTGAGTTACTAAGGAAAGGCTTAGGAAAAACAGCATTCATAAAAAACACTATCCTATCCATCCTGTCATGGATGCTAGCTAGACTTTACTATTTCACATTTTAACTGTATTTTATTATACATCTGTTAACTAAGTTGTTTCATCACTTTTATCTCAAACATCAGTCTATAACATATGTATCTGACAAATTATTTAGAAATATAAGTAACCACCTTTGGGGGCCGGAGCGATAGCCCAGCAGGTAGGGCGTTTGCCTTGCACATGGCCGACCCATGCCGGCCGGGGTTCGATCCCGGCATCCCATATGGTCCCCCTGAGCACCGCCAGGAGTAATTCCTCAGTGCAGAGCCAGGAGAAACTCCTGAGCATTTCCGGTGTGACCCCACCCCAAAAAAAGAAAAAAAAAAAAAAAAAAAAGAAAGAAAAAAGAAATATAAGTAACCACCTTTAACGCTAAAAACAGAACGAAAAGTTGAAAGGCAGCAATTGCATTTCACTGTAAACCAGTGGGAATGATTTGATGTGTTTTAAGTACAGATATATATTGCCTTTGCCTAAAAAAAAGAATATTTTATAGCTAAAATACACATATCTAAAAACACTTATTGTATCAGGTATAAATTACTGCTTACTGAATCCACAGGACTAAAACAGCCAGAATTCTCATCTTCTAAAACAGAATAGAGCAAAGAATTCAAACACTGAGATTATTCAATCGAAAGATAAAACTGAAAATACCTACCACTCAATATGTAATATTTCATGAAAAATTCAAGCAAAGCACTGTGACATGGGCAAGCTAGAGGAAAACTATGTAAGTATTTCCATTTCCATACCAGGGACCTTCCAGTTTCTTTTCTCACAAGGTGGTAGCATTTAAATGTACATCTGATCATATCAGTCATCTTTTAAAAAATGTAAGAATTTAACATGAACGAAGTACAGAAGACTCCAGTTTTATGGGAGAATTTAAAGGAAGCTGGTCACAAAAATTTGCCTTGGGTGGGAAAGACAATACAACAGAAACGATTTGCCTTGCCCCTGCCAACCAACCTGTTTTTTCTTTTTCGGGTCATACCCGAAGGTGCTCAGGGATTACTCCTGGCTCTGCACTCAGGAATTACTCCTGGCAGTGCTCAGGGGACCATATGGGATGCCAGATATGAAACATGGGTCAACTGCATGCAAGGCAAACAACCTACCCGCTGGACTACCATTCAGGCCCCAATCCCTGGCTCTTCATATGGACCTTACATCCTGCCAGGAATACCAACAGAGCACAGAGTGAGGAGTAAGACTGAGCACCAGCAGATGTGACCCAAACTCCTCACCCCAAAAAAGAAATATTTGCCTTGCCAAAGGAGAACAGCAATCAAATAAATTTTTAGAAAAATAATAAATGGGAAAATAAGCTTAAGAGCTACAGGGCTCATTAGATGATTCAAAAGATCAGAGAATATGCTTTGCATGCAGAAGCCCTGAGTTTGATCCACATGGAAATGTATCTTTAAGGACTTTAAAAAGATATCCTGGGGCCGGAGCGATAGTCCCACAGAGAGGACATTTGCTTTGCATATGGCCAACCCAGGTTTGATCCCCAGCAACCCATATGGTCCGCTGAGCACCACCAGGAGTAATTCCTAAGTGCAGAGTCAGGAGTAACCCCTGAACATCGCTGGGTATGACCCAAAAAGCAAAATACATGCATGCATACACACACACACACACACACACACACACACACACATACATGAAAATATGTGCCAACAAGACCAGATGCCTTGGTTGGTAGAGATGTAGAACAAGAAAGGATGAATGTAATGAGCCTTAAGGAGGCAATTAATATGAAAGCAAGAATGGACTAAAGGTGTGAGGTTTTCATCAATTTATGCAATTAGAACATGAGCAGGAAACTGGTCAGATTTAGAAATTAAACAGCAAAAACAGCTACAACAGAAAGTGGCCAAAATGAGGAATTTCAAATACTTGCTCTTCCAATCATGAAATCTAATACATGTATAAAAAATGTTGATCACCAAACTTCATTTCAGGAAAATAATTACCTTCTGCAGATTGCTGTAGAAGACAAGTAACCTCTAACACGTCAGCAACTGCTTCTCAACCAACCTATGAGTGGGAACATTCATAATAGGGACAGTAGGAAAAAACTACTGAATCTACCCCAGCTCCTGGGGTCTTCACTTCCCTTCCAGTTCTCTGTGGTTAACAATTTTGAGGGAGACATAAGGGAACTAGAATAGCTCTCATTCGAAAGCTTTTTCCCCATCGTAACAGCAGGAACAAAGAATTATGCCACAAACCAGGCATCCACCATGTAAGATCTGACCATAAGCGGCATGGGAAGAAGCAGGTGCAAATGGTCAGCAGGTCTTGGCAAACTCACCTTCCAGAAAAGCAAATTCATCCACGGCTTCTATTGCATTATCTGAAACCAAAGTAAAGGAACACTAAACACACTTGTCTTTTGGATTTCAGTCCCCCAAAAAAGCACAACCCACACTATACATGACTTTATGAAAATTAGGGCATGTGTAAAATTTCCTGTCCTAAGAAGGGTTTCTACTCCACCACCAAACCTTTCTTCTTTGCTCACTGGGCCACAACCCCTGTGATGCTCAACTCAGTCCCAGCAACTCGTGGCTCAGTGCTGGTTGGGGGTAAGGAGGTGCCGCAGGAACCACGTGGTGCCAGGACCAGGGCCTGAGGTGACCTGCATGCAGAGTACGGGCACACACACTCAGCCCTTGGAGCTCTCTCCCATATCCATTCTTAGCAAATACAGTTCATGCAGCTCAGTGATGTTTTCAGTGACTGGGACTCCTTCCGAAGATTTAATTTCGCCTTTGACTAGCACAGGAAGGCCCTCCTAGAGAGCAGCAGACTACAGCATTTTAAAAGGGAGAGTGATTACAGATGTCATCAAACTCAACCCTTCTGAGAGCCATCACGGATGAGTTTGGCAAGACTGCACGGTGAGAATACATTATGAAATCTTGCACGTGTATAACTACCAGCTAGAGTCAGAAATCAGGCCAGAGAGATAGTACAGTGGGTAGGGTATTTGCCTTGCACCTGGCCTTCCATCCCCAGCATCCCATATGGTTCTGGAAGCACCGCCAGAAGTAATCCCTGAGCATCACCAAGTGTGGCTCAAAAAGCAATCCCTGCCCCCAAACCAAAAACTCAGTGCTTGAGGTTGAAAGAACATGCCAAATTTGGTGCAATATAGGCTTAACAGGATCTACTGAGCTTGAACAACAGGGAGGCCCTTTCATCTGCTGCCCAGTCAGCCCTCCAGGCACCCACAGCGTGGTGCTGACTGGCAGTGCAGATAAACACAGCACATACATAGAACATACAGAAAGCTAAGGCATTCTCGCATTGCAGCAATTCCACCAAAAATATAAGATCCTGTGGCACCTTCTTTGCCAGGGCAAGGTGAAGTGCAGAACTGTTCTCTTGAGCCCCAACCCCTTCACCCCAGGTACCACAAAAGACGCTCTACCCAAATCTCTCCTCTGAAGGGTTTTCCTCTTTCCCTGCTGGGCGCAGCAGTAAGCATCTTTTGCAATGGTCTCTACAAACAGTTCCTGTGAAGCAAACAAGGAGAATACTGTCAGTGGGTTCTAGAACAACTCTGGCCAGAGGCCCAGTTTGCAGATGGGGCTACGGGGTTGGAGAAAAGGGGCTCAGAAGTCAGAAGTGCTCAGGTAAGCCGAAGTTTGTCTTAGACGTCTTGAAAATCTATTCCCCACCCCTTCCCCAGTACCCCCTAGAATGTCCCTCCAAATCTTCCTCACTGTCCTACAAGTTCTTTGTTAAGACCCTTGAGGATGAAAATTAAAGTCCAGGCCCAAGCGAAGAAGCAGGTGTGTTCACAGACCAAAGCAAAGACTGAGGCCTGTTTCCCTGCTTATACACACTAGCCGCCTCCACGCACCAGCCCACAACCACCATTCGTTTCCCGGAGACACCTCGCCCCGCCCCGACTCCAGCCCGCCGGCAACTAAGCCCCGCCCACCGCGCGCTTCCGCCCCGCCCCTTCCGCCCCGCCCCAGCGCTCCACGCGCTCCCGCCGCACCGCGGCTCGTGCCAGAATGAAAATGGCTTCCTGTCCCGCCAGCGTCACGTCGGGGTCCGCCTTCACCAAGGCCTTCACTCGCGCCAACGGCAGCCTCGAGAGACGACCCCCTGGCGCACTCGTCGGAGCTTGAGGCTGCAGGCTTGCTGACTCCCCACTGGGGCCCTCCTCCTCCCGGGGCGTCCCGCTCCCAGCCGCTGCCGCCGCCATCCGGGCCCCCGAGCGTGCTGCGCGTGGCCTGTTGCCTGTGCGCGCGCAGCGGCGCCGGGCCCCTTTCCCGCGCGCGATGCAGGCCACGCCCCTTTCCGGCGCCAGGCTCCGCCCTCCCTCGCGTGGTCACCCAGCCGGGCGCGGTCGGGGCCGCTGTCCTGCCCACCTCTCGCTGGACTGCTATAGATTCTCGCGGGTTGCTCGAGCGTCATCCCGCCTACCTGAGTCCCTCCTTACTCGGTGAATAAAGTAGGCCGGTACCGGCAGGTGTGCCCTCATTCGAGATTCCGGATCCGGCCCTCTAGGGAGTCTTAACCCCGGGCGGCCTAAAGGCATTTGTTTGCCCTAGCGTTGTCCTGGCGTTCCCAGGACTGCGAAGATTACGGAAAAGAGGCGCGGGATCTGTATGTGCCTCCAGGAACCAGATCCTCCTAGAAGGAGGGATAGGACTTAAGCTGCAGGAAGTGCTTTCTAGAGGGCAGTTAAGCAAAACTTGGAGCTGGGAGGCATGACATTGTAGCAGGGATTCCTTAATAATTACTGAGGACCCCAAAGATTGTTGGTTTCTGTAGGTTGTCTTGATAGTTATTGTGTTAGAAATTAAAGCTCTTAAATACTTAGTTAAAATAACAAGATATCAACATAGCATTTTTGTAAATTTTTTTTATTATACCACCATGCAATATGCAATTACAAAGATGTTCATGATTGGGTTTCAGTCATACATTGTTCCAGCACCCATCCCTCCACCAGTGCCCTATTCCCACCACCAGTGCCCCAATTCCTTCCCCCTTCCCCAGCCTGCCTCTATAGCAGGCATTTTTCCTTTTCCTTTTCTCTCTCTCTCACGCTCTCTCTCTCTCTGTCTCTGTCTCTCTCTTTCTCTCTTTCTCTCTCGCTCTCTCCCCCTCCCTCCTCTTACACATTGTGGCTTGCCCTACAGACATTTAGGGATTATGTAAATCCCTTTGTGTACATTAGACGATCAGGTTTGGTGTGACATTACCATTTCCCACAATTAGTAGAACACTGGGATATATTTATATCCCATTAATGAATGCAGTCATTCTATATCTGACCTTTAACTTCTGACTAATTAATTTCACTCAGCATGATAATCTCCATGTCCATCCATTTGCAGGTAAATTTCATGACTTCATCTTTTCTGACAGCTGCATAGTATTCCATTATGTAGATAGATGTACCACAGTTTCTTTATCAAGTCTTCTGTTCTCAGGCATTCAGGTTGTTTCCAGATTCTGGCTATTGTGAATAATGCTACAATGAATATCGAAGTGCAGATAGTGTTTCTGCTGTGCGTTTTTGGGTCTCAGGGTAAATTCTCAGGACTGGTATTGCTGGGTCAAATGGGAGCTCAAAATCTAGTTTTGGGGGGCTGGAGCCATAGTCCAATAGGTAGGGCATTTGCCTTTCAAACGGCAGACCCAGGTTCAATCCCTGGCATCCCATATGGTCCCCTGAGCATTGCCAGGAGTAATTTCTGAGTGCAAAGCCAGGAGTAACCCCTGAGCATTGCCAGCTGTGACACAAAAACCAAAAAAAAAAAAAAAAAAATCTGTTTTTGGAGGAATGTCCATATTGTTTTCCCAAAGGACTGGACCAGTCGGCACTCCCACCAACAGTGGATGAGAGTCCCTTTCTCCCCTATATGCATGCGAGCACTGGTTGTTCTTGCTCTTTTTGATGTCTGCCAATCTTGGTGGCGTGAAATGATACCTCATTGTTGTTTTGATTTGCATTCTCCCTGATGATTAATGATGAAGAGCATTTTTCTTTCTCCGGTTTATTAGAACTGTTGAATTTTTTTTTTCCTTTTTGGGTCACACCCGGCAATGCTCAGGGGTTTCTCCTGGCTCTGCACTCAGGAATTACTCCTGGCGGTGCTAGGGGACCATATGGGATGCCAGGGATTGAACCCAGGCTGGCATGGCCGGCCGTGCAAGGCAAACGCCCTACCCGCTGGGCTATTGCTCCAGCCCCTAGAACTGTTGAATTTCCTAACAGTTCTGTATGTTAACATAACCTTCTTGTGTCGCTCTGGGAAACCCTCTGCATCTTCTTGAGAGAATCAAAATTAAAAGGACAAATAATACCTAGTGATATCAAGAAAATCATTTTTGGGGAGGGTGACTGGACTGAAGGGTCCTTGAGAAAGGGCTTAGAATACGCAGCCCATGGGTTCCCTCGGCACACTCTGAAATCTGTTAGAGTTGAGAATCAACTGAATTTGCAATAGCCAGATTAGGTCAGTTCTGTTTATAATAGGTCCCTATTTGAACACTATTATGTTCAAGATTGACAGTTTCACAGAGCTTTGCAATTTCATATGCCACATTAACTTCTGTGATTGCCATAATTCAAGGTGACAAATCTTTTAGGCATGCTTTACAGTTGAGAAAATAGAAGCACAATGTCATTAATTTACCAGGAGCAAAAGGTGGGAACACGAAGATGAGACTAAGCGATGACATCTGCTATCATTTTCCACTTTAATATGTTGTAGTCGGGGCTTGAGCAACAGTACAGCGGGTAGGCCGTTACAGTGCACAGGCCCACCCAGTTTGGTCCCCAGGCATCCCACATGGTCCCCTGAGCACTGCCAGGAGTAATTCCTGAGTGCAGAGCCAGAATAACCCCTGAGCATTGCTGGGTGAGATCCACAAAAGCCTAAATAAATAAATAAATGCTGTAGTCAACTCTAGATAATGATCTGCATACAAAGGTTCCCCCTCCCCAGTACATAACAAGAGATTTTACTGAAATTAAAATCTTTGGAAGGGAGTCTGCATCTCTGAACACTGAAGCCTTCTTTAGACCTGAGTCCTATATCTGTTTTCAGATTACATTTGTAAACACTCATGCCTACAGGAAGCTCCACACAGAATTCCTCTGAGTGGATTAGATTTCTTGTGCCCCACTGTAGTAGAACTTGATTTCAGCAATCTCAAAGTAGCTACTACTTGATAGGAGCCTAAATCCTGAGTGGGCACCTAAGAATTAACCATTATGGGGGCAGAACTGAGTTCAGTCAAACTTCTGAAGATTGTCTTATTCATATTTCTTCTACATTTCTTCAATTTCCACCTTTTCATTTCTCCTCTACCCAAAGCATATTATTTTCCTCAGAATTTTAGTATATTCCATATTGTTGGTTGACAGGCCTAGTGAGCTTGGGAGCTTTGTGGCTTTATTCACTCACAGCTTAATCTGTTTACATGTTCTTAAGCCAGGGTTCATACTAATGATATTTCTCTTCTATGTAAACACTGATGGAGGGTGTGACAGTTACAGAAGTCATCTTGACTCTGAGTAACTTCTGACTTATACATCTTCTATAGATTGGGAACAGCTCTTTTTTTTTTTAATATTTTATTATACCACTGTGCCTTGTGGAAATGAACTCCATAAATTCCTCATCTGGGACACCGCCAGCCAGGAACGGTTTCACTCACTGGCTCCAATGTACTATCAAGGATCTGCTGCAGCCGTCATAGTGTATATCACCAAGCAGGATTCATTTCATACCTTGAAGAAATGGGTGAAAGAGCTGAAAGAACATGGCCCAGAAAATATTGTAATGGCCATTGTTGGGAACAAGTGTGATCTCTCAGACATTTGCGACAGCCTATCACAGCCTGTCTCATCGAGTTCCACCCTGCAGCAGGTTTTTTTTTTTCAATCCAGCCCGGGTATGCTGAACCAGAGACTTACAGACATGGGGTAGAGCTGCTACTGGCTCTCCCTGTACCCAGCCGCTCACGAGGCGCCCGGGAGGGATGGCGGGTTCTAGCCCTGGCCCGCCACCCCAGCAGAGCCGCCCCAAGCCAGATGACCCCCTCAATCCATCGGGCCGCCATTTTCCACATCGGACTTCCCTCTCGTCAGAACTCCACCTAGCGACAGCCTATCACAGCCCGTCTCGCCCGCCACGTGGTTCATCAATAAATGCTATATTTAGAGGTGACTACAAGGGTATGCCACCTGCATGGGAAGCATGGCAAGCTGCCCTGTTTTATTTGATATGCTAAATACCAGTAACAATTATATTAGTTCATTCCCATGACCTAATATAATGGTTTGAGGCTCTTTATGTTCCTGGAGAGAATAGATGCCCTTGGGCTCTACTAGCATGAGACAGGACATATGGAGATATTACTGGTGCCCGCTCTAGCAAATAGATGATCAACGGGAGGATAGTGATAGTGATAGTGATTATACCACTGTGAGACATACAATTACATAGATGTTTATGCCCGGGTTTCGGTCATACATTGTTTCAGCACCAATCCCTCCACCAGTGCCCATTTCCCATCATCAATGTCCCCCATTCCCTCCCCTCTCCCCTAGCCTGCCTCTATGGAGAGTTCTTTATCTCCTCTCTCTCTCTCTTTCTCTCTCTCTCTCTCTCTCTCTCTCTCTCTCTCTCTCTCTCTCTCTCTCTCTCTCTCTCTCTCTCTCTCTCTCTCTCTCTCTCTCCCCCTTCTCTTATACACTGTTGCAGGACACCTAAAAGCCTCTGCATCTTCCCTGGATTGCCTCCTGCAGATCACTTCGTAGATAGGGTGTAGTTTAAATGTGGTGGTTATCTGACCATGTGATCTGTACTGGCTGATATAAATATTCTCTCATGCTACCACAATCATTGTGGGACTAGCTAGATCTTACCAGCATATTTGCCTGGCCACGTTGGATCTCTAAGTAATTAGATCAGAGAGAAATGCTGCTTGCCTCCACGCAAGCAAGCATGGCTCCCTAATAACTCAAAGGCAACTAAAATACAAAGCTACCATGAAGTAAAGACGAGACTCTTGTGAAGGCTTGGAGAAATATTTAACTGGCATTAGTATAGTCTTTGGTACAGAGGCTTGCCTTCTCAAAAACCCTTCTCTACCCTATAAAGACATTTCCAGGCAGATCTTGGCTCTTGACATCCAGCATATAAAAGGGCCTAGGTGAGGTGCTGGGAGAAACTACCTGAGGGCATTTGACCCTCCCTGCTTCCCATAATAGTGGGAGATCTGAGTTGCAGGGATGTAAAACTAGGCTGCTTCCTCTGGCTCTCTTTTTGGGCTCTCTTTTTGGGGTTTGCACTCTTCTTGGGAGTCTTGTCTTTGTCTCCTCTCTACAGGGCCTTAACACGTGGTGGCCGCCATCTTGGCCTACACGTGGCTGGGGTTTTACCCAGGAATCCTAAGCACAGGGTTTTTTTTTTTTTATTGCTGACTTGTATACCTGAACCTGTGATAAGTAAAAGCCTTTTAAAACTTCATGGGGGGGCGTGGGGCGATAGCCCAGTGGGTAGGGTGTTTGCCTTCATTTGGCCGGCCTGTGCTGGCTCAGGTTCGATCCCCAGCATCCCATATGATCCCCGAGCACCGCCAGAAGTAATTCCTGAGTGCAGAGCCAGGATCATACTAGTTTGCCCTCAAGCAGGTGAGTGTGACCCTTTCAGAATACAAAGTACAAGATACTCAATCACCCTGGTGCAGATAATAAATAAGAAGGACCTTGTGGGTACCATCTAGAATGGATTGCGGTGCTAGAGCTTTTTGTACTATTAAAAGCCTTTTTGGAACTGCACTGGACTCGTGAGTTTTCATCTGTTCCCTGACAGCCTCGGAGGTAAAAGAGAATTTCTGTCCTGATACTGTTGGGGACCCCATTAACTCCCCAACACCATATGGCCCAGACCTAAGTTCGTTTGGATGTTTCTTTATAAAATTGTTAATTATACCACTGTGAGATATGCAATTACAAAGATGTTCATGTTTGGGTTTCAGTCATAGTGTTCCAGCACCCATCCCTCCATCAGTGCCCATTTCCCACCACCAATGTCCCTGATTGGTGGGACATTGGTGCCATTGCCATTAGCAACCAGATGCCATTGGGCTACATTGGCACGTGATAGGGTCAAATGGAAATGTTACTGGTGCCCACTCGAGCAAATCGATGAATAACGGGATTCAAATGATCAAGTGAAGTGATCAATGTCCCCGATTCCCTCCCCTCCCCCAGCTTGCCTCTATGGCAGGCACTTTGCCCTCCTCTCTCTCTCTCTCTCTCTCTCTCTCTCTCTCTCTCTCTCTCTCTCTCTCTCTCCTCCCCCACATTGTGGCTTGCAATAGATACATTTAGAGGTTATCATGTATATCCTTTTGCCTACATTCAGTGCTTCAGTTCTAGGCTGGTATTATCATTTCCAACAATTATTAGCACACTGTTCCCTTCTCTGTCTTACCTAACCTCTGACTTGCAGTAGATTTCACCCATTGACAAGACCTCCTGATCCATGTTTTTCCTGGCCTTAGATATGGGTATCATTCTATTTTTTTCATATCCCGCAAATAAATGCAATCATTCTATATCTGTCCTTTTCCCTCTGGCTAATTTCACTCAACATGATCCTCTCCGTGTCCATCCTTTTTATAGGTAAATTTCATAACTTTGTTTTTCCTAACAGCTGCATAGTATTCCATTGTGTAGATGTACCAATGTTTCTTTATCCAGTTGCCTGTTCTTGGACACTCTTGTTGTTTTCAGTTGGCTATTGTGAATAGTGCTGCTTTGAACATAAAATTGCAGATGGTGTTTCTGCTTTGTGTTTTTGGCCTCTCAGGGTATATTTCCAGGAGTGGTATGATTGGGTCAAATGGGAGCCCAATGTCTAATTTTTGTTTTTTTTTAATTTTTTTTATTTTTATAGTTACAAAGATATACAATTAAAAAGTTCATATTTGGGTTTTGGTCATACAGTGTTCCAGCACCCATCCCACCACCAGTGCCCATCTCCAACCACCAACGTCCCTGGTTCCCTTCCCCTCCCCAGCCCTCCTCCATGGCAGGTTCTTTATTTCTTTCCTTTTCTCTCTCTTTCTCTTTTCCTTCCCCTCCAGACTATGGATTACAGAACATACATTAAAAGGTTGTCATGTGCATCCTTTTGCCTCTATTTAATGCTCAGTTCTAGGTTGGCATTAGTACCCTCGACAATTGTTAGCACACTGTTCCATTTTCTGTCATACCTAGTCTCTGACTCCCACACGTCTGTGATAATCTCCACCTTTGCCAATGTCTAATTTTTTGGAGGAATCTCCATATTGTCCAAAAGACTGTACCAGTCAACATTCCCACCAACAGTGGATGAGAGTCCCTTTCTCCCTGCATCCATGCCAGCACTTGTTCTTGCTCTTTTGGATATGTGCCAGTCTCTGTGATGAGATACCTCATTGTTGTTTTGATTTGCATCTCCCTGATGATTAGTGATGATGAGCACTGTTTCATAAGCCTTTGGCCATTCAAATTTCTACTTTGTTGAAGTTTCTGTTCATTTTTCTCCCCATTTTTTGATGGGGTTGGCTGTTTTCTTCTTGTAAAGTTCTACCAGTGCTGACATATCTTGGATATTAACTCCTTATCAGATTGGTATTGGGTGAATATTGTTTCCCACTCTGTGGACTACCTTTGTATGTTGGTCACTGTTTCTTTTGAGGTGCAGAAGCTTAGTTGTATGTAGTCCGATATGTTTAAATTAGCTTCCAATTGCTTTGTTAGCGGTGTTTCATCTTTGAAGATGCCTTTAGCTTAAATCTCGTGGAGGATTTTTCCTATATTTTCTTCAGTGTACTTTATGGATTCTGGTCTGATATTGAGATCTTAAATCCAATTTGATCTGATTTTTGTGCATGGTGTTAGACAGAGGTCTACATTCATTTTTTTATATGCAGCTGCCCAGTTTTCCCAGCATCACTTGTTGAAGAGGCTTTCCTTGCTCCATTTTGTATTTTTTGCTCTCTTATCAAAGATTAAATGACCATGTATTTGAGGATGGATGTCAGGATACTCCACTCTATTCCATAGGACCATGGGTCTGTTTTTAATCCAATACCATACTGTTTATATACTACCGCTTTGTAGTACAGTTTGAAGTTGAAAAAAGTGATGCTTCCCATCTTCTTTTTCCCAAGGATTGCTTTAGCTATTCATAGGGGGTTTATTATTCCATATAAATTTCAGGAGTGTTTGGTCAATTTCTTTGAAGAATGTCATGGGTATCCTTATAGGGACCACATTGAATCTGTGTAAAGCCCTAGGGAGTATTACCATTTCATTTGGCTAGTTTTACTATGACAAATGAAAAAGGGTTTTTATTGAAGGGGGTGTGAGTAAAAATGTATACTTTTAGAAATTTTGACATAGGTAAGCTTTTTGGGGGGATTTTTGGGGGGTCACACCCAACAATATTCAGGAATTACTCCTGGTGGTGCTCAGGAGACCATGTGGGATGCGGGGATGGAACCCAGGTCAGCAGTGTGCAAGGCAAATACCCTCCACGTTGGGCTGTTGCTCCAACCCAACATAGGTAAACTTTAATCCATGACCACAGTGGATATTGAGTTCACTGTTTCCACAAAGCGTCTGTCCTTCTCTGTTGCCTCTTTCTCTAGTTTCTCCCTGCCCCTACCCTCCCCAATCTCTGGACTGCTGTCACTAAAGATGCATTTTCTAAGATTTTATATAAATTATATCAGCACATTTCTCTTTAATATTTTCCCCTGAACATCTTTGTTTTGAGATTTATCCATGTTATCTTGTGTATCATAGCACATGTATTTCTATTCCCAAGGAGTACTATACTGATTGACTTATTTTTTTGAGACACCATGATTTACAAAGCTGTTTACTTTTTTTTTTTTTTTTTTTTGCTTTTTGGGCCACACCCGGCGATGCTCAGGGATTACTCCTGGCTCTGCACTCAGGAGTCACTCCTGGCAGTGCTCGGGGGACCATATGGGATAGCGGGGATCGAACCTGAGCCAGCATGGGCCAGCTGCATGCAAGGCAAACGCCCTACCCGCTGGGCTATCGCTCCGCCCCTACTTTTTAATTTTTCTTTCTTTTTTTTATTGAATTACCATGAGATACACAGTTACAAAATTGTTCGTGAATAGGTTTCAGTCATAGGATGTTCCAAAATCCATCTCTTCAAAGCATACATTTCCCACCACCAATGTACCAATGTCCCCAGTTTCCCTCCCGCCACCACCCCCCATCCTGTGCCCCAGTCCCAGCCTGCCTCTAAGGCAGGAACTTTTCTTCTCTCTCCTTCCCCTTTCCCTCACTGCTACCCACTCCCTACCCCCTCACTCTCCCCTCCTGCATTATGGTTTGCAGTACAGGTACTGACAGGTTATCATGCTTTACCTACTTCCAGCACTAAATTCTTGTCTGGACTGATTATTTCCAACTATCACTTTCATAGTAGTCCCTTCTCTTTCCTAAATGCTCCTGTCTATTTGTGGTAAGCTTCTGACAGTGGACCAGCCCTCCAAACCCTTATTTGAAAAATAGTTTTGGGCATGCAATGTTCCAACACCAGTTCCACTGCCAGTGTCAACATGGCTCCGTCAAATATCCCTGAATTCCCCCACTCCAACAGCCTATTACACACTTTCTTTAGCAACTCATGTTGATGATATTTGAGATGCTTCCAGTATCTGATCACTTCTTCTTAAGCTACTACAAAACATTTGTGTCAAAGTCTCTCCATGAGCACATGATCTAACTTTCAGTGGGTGAATTAACTAGGCATGGAAAGCTGTAACATATGGTACATGTAAATTTATCTCAAGATTGTTTTCCAAAGTGAATCTCTAGCATTTTTACCAGTAGGGCATGATGCCTCTAATTCTTCCACATTGTCAACAAGATATTATGCATCTAGTCATTTGATAAAAAGGAAAGTGCCCTAGCCAAACAGGGTGTTCAAACCCAATACATCAAGATCCTTCGTGAGATGTATTACGGATTCACCACCAGAATCTCACCATTCTACAAGGAAGTGATCATTGATGTCAAAAGAGGGGTTCGACAGGGTAATACCATTTCACCAAAACTCTTCAGCGCCACCCTCGAGAACATCATGCAACAATTAGAATGGGAAGGAATGGGAGTGAAGATAGATGGTCGGCAATTACACCACCTCCGCTTTGCTGATGACATCGTTCTAATAACACCAAACATTAGTCAAGCGACACAAATTATGGCTGACTTCGACCGAGAATGTGGAAAGATAGTTCTACAGCTGAATCTAAAGAAAACTATGTTCATGAAAAATGAACTAGTTCCAGAGGCCCCATTCACTCTCAATGGAACAGACATCTCTGAATGCAGCAATAATGTATACCTAGGTCGAGAAGTCAACATGATAACGACCTAAAACCTGAGCTGCACAGGAGGAAGAGAGCAGCATGGAATGCCTTCAAAGGCATTGAAGAAATAGCTAAAAGGACAAAGAACCTCCAGCTCGGGCACATCTCTTTGACTCCACCGTTCTCCCTGTATTAACATATACCTCAGAGACCTGGGCCCTATGAAAGCAGGATGAGAATGCTATTCGGGTCTCCCAGAGAGGAATCGAAAGAAATATGCTTGGAATATCACGCCTTACTCAAGTGAGAGAAGGAATTGGAGTTCCGACCTCCGTCGCTATTCCAGAATCAGGGACGGTGTCTCGTTTGCCAAGGCTTCGAAAATCAGATGGGCTGGACATGTAATGCGATTTGGAGACGGCCGCTGGACTAGAGCTGTTACCGACTGGATCCCACAGGATGTCAAAAGATCACATGGCTGCCCACCTACAAGATGGTAGGACTTCCTTGTCAAGACCCTGAAGGAACGGTTTGAGGCTCTTCATATTCCTGAATCAACCAGATGCCATTGGGCTACATTGGCACGTGATAGGGTCCAATGGAAATGTTACTGGCGCCCGCTCAAGCAAATCGATGAATAACAGGATTCAAGTGATCAAGTGATCAAGCCAAGGTTCATTCTAATGAGACCTCTCTTCTATGTAAACACTGATAGAGGGTGTGGCAGTTATAGAAGTCACCTTGACTCTGAATAATTTGTAACTTATTATACATCTACTAAGACGTCTACATTATCTAGTTTGGGCACAGGTCCTCTTTATACCCACTGTACCCAGCGTGGGACATTTAGAATTTACCAGGAGACTACCACCCTGGCTATGTTGAGACTATCTTTAAGATTTTAGGAAGGATCATACTAGTTTGCCCTCACGCAGGTAAGTGTGACCCTTTCAGTATACAGAAATCAAGCTATTCAGAATCACCCTGGTGCAGATAGTAAATAAGAAGGACCTTGTGGGTACCATCTAGATTACATGAAGCACATGAAATTAAGATGTATTACTTTGTACCAGCCCCCTCCAGTATTTTACATAAGAAATAATCTCAGAAGGGATTAGTCCTTGGCATACTCCTTTGTTAATACTTACTACAGGGTGTGGCACCACCCTTCTATCTAGAAAATGTTTAGGGTTCTTTGTTAACAGGACCCTCCCTATTACAGGGTGTGGCACCACCCTTCTATCTAGAAGCTGTTTAGGGTTCTTTGTTAACAGGACCCTCCCTGTCAACATTTAGGATTATTTTGTGTGTGTGTGGGGGGGGGTGGTGGAACACCTCCGGGGTCCCGACAATGTCAGTACTGAAGTTCTCTTCTACTTCCAAGGATGCCAGGAGAACAGATAAAAACAGATAAAAAGTCCGTGCAGTTCCAAAAAGGCTTTTAATAGTGCAAAAGCTCTTCCACAGCACTCCAATATAATGAACAAACTCTAGCTCTGGTCTGAACTTAGACCATACAAAAGAGCCTAAGTCTCCCACCAAAGAGAGAGGATCTCACCCGAGCTGAGTCGTACCCAGAAGATGGAGCAAAAGGCCAAAGAGACAAAAAAGCCAAAAGCCAAAAGCCGCAAGGCTGAGGAGCCAAAAGCCAAAAGCTAAAAGGCCCCAAGTCCAAAAGGTGAAGAGGCCTCAAGTCAGACCCCTTATATCACTGTATCACTGTCTTCCCATTGTTCATCGATTTGCTCGAGTGGGCACTAGTAACATCTCCATTAGTCCTGTCACAAGCAAGTGCAACCCAAGGGCATCTGCTTGCTCCAGGGACAGGAGGAGCCCGAAACCATTCTTCAGGTCATGGAACTGAGGTCCATAATTGTTACTAGTTTTTGGCATAATAAGTAAATAAAACATGGTAGCTTGCCAGGCTTTGCCGTGTAGGTGGTATAATCTCAGTAGAAGGCTCTCATCTCGAGCATTTACTGATGATCCCTGACCATTGCTGGGTGTGACCCAAAAAGAAAAAAAGAAAGAAAACAAAGGTGACACCATGCCCTACTTTTTGTAGTGGCCCACCTGTTGTTTTAAATGACTTATAAGTCACGTTTATAAGTACCACTTACCTAAGGCTCCAAAACTGACAGGGGGTTCTGGGGTGTCTGTGCCCTGCATGTGGCCGACCCAGGTCTGACCCCTGAGCCTGCCACGAGTGACCCCTTAGCACAGAGGCAGGAGCAAGCCCCGAGCAGACGAGTGTGGCCCAGCAGTCAGAGGAATGAGACTCCGCTCTGCATGGAGGAAACACGGGCTCGAGTCTCACAGAGCAAGATCCCCGATCACTGCAGGAAGTGCCCCCGGCTGCGCCAGCAGGAGCCCGACAGCACTGGGTGGGCCCCACAACAACTTTTAAATTTCACAAAATTGAGGCTAGAGGGATTGACAGTACATGGGCAGCACCTTTGTAGTGCACACAGCTGACCCAGGTTGGATCCCTGGCACCCCGAGTTTGCTAGGAACAATTCCTGAGCACAGAGCCAAGAGTAACCTCTGGGCATTGCCAGTGTGGCCCCAGATCTATAAACAAATAAAATATGAAAGAATTCACAGTGTAACGTGTAACCACCGTACCCGGTCTCTCAGCAGAGTAAGCTCCCCAGGTTGACCTTCACCATCAACAACATGCAGGCCGGCAGTTTTTATTCAAGTCCCCAGTTACCCTTGCTGGTCTGCTTCGGGGCCACACCAATGATGCTCAGAGCTGATCCTGCTCTGTGCTCAGGAGTCACTCCTAGTGGTACTTGGGGGACCGTACGGGACGCCAGAGATTGAACCCGGTCTGTGGCTTGCAAGGCCCTGCCACTGCCCCCTCCAGCCCAGTTCACATGTCAAAAGACAGGCTACCTTGCAGAACGCACCCTGTGACACAGCGCTAAGTCCTACTGAACATGAAGCCACTATCCTGTAGGCCCCGGGAGCCGGGGTAACGATTACTCAACACTCACACATGCGGGACACATATTTCTTGTGCAACAAGCGTCTGGGCACCGTTGTGTCCCGAGGCCTACCAGAGGCCTAATGACCACACACACCTTGCTTTAGTCTGCCGGGTTGTTTTGCTGCGGCCTGCTCAGGGCTTCCCCTGGTCCTGTGCTCAGGGACTCAGGAGTATGTGCAGTGCATGTCCAACTCAGGCTGCCTCAAGCGGGGTGGGCGTCCGGCGGCTGTGCTATGGCTCCACCAGAGAGATGTGCGCAGCAACCATCTCCACATACAATGTACTAGTACGGCGCTAACATTTTACGCTATATCAAATAAATTAATAAGGGCCAGACGATAGCATAGTGGGGAGGGTGTTTGCATGTGGCTGACCCAGGTCCAGTCCCCGCTCCTCGTAGTTCCTCAGCACCGCCAGGAGAAACTTCTGAGCAATGCCAGGTGTGACCCAAAAAGCCAAAACTAAATAAATAAAATAAATTAATATACTCATTTGTCCTAAAACTATAAAAGCATGCATTTTACAACAAGGCTCTCACTAATTCAGAGTGGACCACACCCTTCAAAGAACTCACTCAGCTTCACAGACCTTCAACTAAAGGATTTCTCTGAAATTCCTTTTTTTTTTTTTTTGGGGTGGGGTCACACCCAGCAATGCTCAGGGGTTACTCCTGGCTCTGCACTCAGGAATCACTCCTGGCGGTGCTCAGGGGATCTATGGGATGCCGGGATGGGACCGGGTCAGCCTTACACACGGCAAACACCCTCTCTGTGCACGAGTGCTCCGGTCTCTGCAGCTGATAATTAAGCTATGACTACACTAACTAGAAGCCTGTGAAATCACCTCCTATTACCAACACTGTCATCACCCTCACAATATCCTGTAGGGGTCACAAACGAGGTTAGGGCCTACGGTGTAACAGCAAAGCAGGAACGTGGCTCTGCACGTTCCATGCCCGCCCCTGGACGGCGTGCCCCCTCTGCCCCCGTGGACGCGGTCCCCCACGCCCGCCCAAGGACGGCGTGTCCCCCTCTGCCCCCGGGACGCGCCCCCCCACCCGCCCCTGGGTGCCCCCTCTGCCCTCCTGGACGCACTCCCCCACCCGCCCCTGGGTGCCCCCTCTGCCCCCCTGGGCGCACCCCCCCCACACCGGCTCCTGGACGCCCCGCCCCTGGAGGGCGTGTCCCCCTCTGCCCCGTGGGCGCGTCCCCCCACCCGCCCCTGGACGGGCGTGTCCCCCTCTGCCCCCGTGGGCCTTACCCCACACCGGCTCCTGGACGTCCCTGCCCCTGGGCGGCGTGCCCCCTCTGCCCCCGTGGACGCATCCCCACCCGCCCCTGGGCGGCGTGCCCCCTACCCCGTGGTCGCGTCCACCACACCCACCCCTGGACGTGTCCCCCTGCTGCCCCGTGGGCGCCGCCCCCACCGTGTCCGACGCCGGCGCCGCTGCCCCGCTGGCCCACGGCCTGCGCTGTGGGACAGGCCCGCGCGCAGTGGGAGTCGCCCCCAGCTCGTGACTCTGAGTCCGAGCCGGAGTAGTGAGACCCGGGCAAGGTGGGCGGGCCCAGGCGGCCCCTCGTGGAGAGCAGGCCGGTCCGTTCCAGCGGGTCGCGGACCCCGGCCCATCCCGGCCGTGTCCGGCACCGGGTTGACCTGTCGTGGAGCCTAGGTCCACTCATCAGGGATACGTAGTTGTGTCTGGGCACCGCCGCACATGGGCAGTCTTTGGGCTCCGGCTTCTTTCAGGGGTCCAGTGTGGGTGGGCGAAGCTCCGGCTGGCTGCCCCCAGGCCCGCTTGATGACATGCTGGGGGTCGCTCGAGCCCCTTCCTTCCCCGGGTCTGGAGATTGAGGGGGCGTGTCTGGGCGGTCCCTGGACTCTGCCGCGGATTCAGCGTAGCCTGGCGGGTCCGTGGCTGCGACAGGTCATGGGTCCTCTCGCCCCTCGCCCCTCTCGGACTGTTTTTCTTCCCAACAGCAGAACTTAGAGAAGTTTGTTGACTTACAGGGAATTCGCTGTGCTGATTGGCTCGTAACAGCGGAGTGGCCGGGTCGCCAGGATAAGACCAAAACTGGACTGTGGTTGTGGCCCCAAGAGAGAAGGGCCAGAGCCGTGTCCAGCCGGGAGGGCTTTGGCCTCGCGTGTGGCTGACCCTCTTCCCTCCCGGGAGCGATTGCTGACCCCTTATATACACCAAAGTAATCTGATTTGTGACACGGAAGGTCATATCAACAAAGAACTCTAAACAGAGTGTAGTGCCACATCCTATTGCAGATATAAACAAAGGTTACACCAAGGACTAATCCGAGATTATCTCTTATGTAAAACACTGGGGGCTGGTATAAAGTAATACATCTTAACTTTATGAACTTCATGTAATCTAGATGGCACCCACAAGGTCCTTTTATTATTATCTGCACCAGGGGTGATTCTGAGTATCTTGTTCTGTACTGAAAGGGTCACACTCGCCTGCTTAGAGCAAACTAGTATGATCCTTCCTATAGTCTTCCTTTAGTCTCAGCGTAGCCAGGGTGGTAGTCTCCTGGTAAATTCTAACTGTCCCACGCTGGGTGCAGTGGGTATAAAGAGGAGCTGTGCCCAATCTAGAAAACATAGAAGTCGTAATAGATGTATAAGTCAGAAGTTATTCTATCAAGTTGACTTCTGTAACTGCCACACCCTCTAGCAGTGTTTACATAGAAGAGAGGTCTCATTAGAATGAACCATGGCTTAAATAGATTAAGCTGGGAGTGGGCAAAACAACAAAGCTCCCAGGTTAGCTAAACCTGTCCTCCAACAATTTTGGTGTATATAAGGGGACTGACTTGAGGCACTCACCCCTTCTTTTGGGTAGGATTCCTCTTGGGTGAGATCCTCTCTTTTTTGGTGGGAGACTTGGGCTTTTTTGTATGGTCTAGTTCGAACCAGAGCTAGAGTTCTTTCATTATATTGGATTGCGGTGGTAGAGCTTTTGTATACTATTAAAAGCCTTTTTTGGAACTGTGCCGGACTCGTGAGTTTTAATCTGTTCCCGGTGGCCTCAGAGGTAGAGGAGAACTTCTAACTTCTGTCCTGAAACTGTCGGGTACCCCAGTGGCTCCTCAACACTACTGATAGTTAATATTGGAGCTTTGCAGCAAAACTCAGCTGATTCTAGGGAAAGGTTTAAAAGCAAGCAACCAAGTGTGGGCTGAGAAATATCTGGTTTTTTAAAAAATTTTATTATATCACAGTGAGATAGACAATTACAAAGTTGTTCATGAGCGGGTTTCAGTCATACAGCATTCCAGCCCTCAACCAGTGCACAATGCCCACCAATGTCCCCAGCTCAAATACCTGTTCTTAGTGAAAGGACACTAGAGTGAATTAAGAGCCAATATGTCCTTTTTCACTAAGCAGCTAATGCAATTCCCTAATGTAGTTATTGCTGGAAAATTTTATCTGATCCTAGCCAACTTTCAACTAGTTTCAGTAAATAAAATGTCATTTGTGTCTCAGTATTGTGAGTATGAAGCATCTTTTTTATAGCTTTCAATTTTCACCCAATTATAAAATGAGGGCAAGTATCTGAACACTTAACTGATTTACTCATCACTGATTCATTCACCAAATATTGAGTGTCAGCCATGTGAGAGGCAGTATGCCAGGCCCTAAAGATACTGGAGAAATAAAGGCTCACGGATTCTGATTGGGAAGGTGTAATTAAATTGTACTCACCTTCTTCAGTAACAAAGTACCACAGAAATTTTTTCTCACATTAGTGAAACCTTCTAAGTTTAAAATTGAGGTGTACTGAGGTTGCTGTTGAGCTCTTTCCTGGTTGTAGTAGCCACCTTCCTGCTCTGTGCTTACGTGGCCTTTTCCGTGTGCTCACACAGATAAGCACTGTAGATATCTGATAACATCTTCTAGACTCAGTTCACCACCCTTCTGACCTTATTTAACCTTCATTTTCTCTAGCATGAAAAACATTTTCTCTAGTCCCATCCACGAAATACAGTTATTTAGGAAATTAAGATTTACTTCAAAACATGAATTTGGAAGGGATACAGAGATTAATAATGTAAGTGATTAATTCAGTTTGTCATTAAGATTATAAAGAAGCTAAAAAGAAACTCTTGAGAAAGACCAAACATGTAAATGTATTTTTTTTGCTTTTTTTGGGGGGTCACACCCGGCAATGCTCAGGAGTTAGTCCTGGCTCTGCACTCAGGAGTTACTCCTGGCAGTGCTCGGGGGACCATATGGGATGCCAGGGATCAAACCCAGGTTGGCTGCATGCAAGGCTGTTGGAGGACAGGTTTAGCTATTCTGGGAGTTTTGTTGTTTTGCTCACTCCCAGCTTAATCTACTTAAATCAAGGTTCATTCTAATGAGACCTCTCTTCTATGTAAACACTGCTAGAGGGTGTGGCAGTTACAGAAGTCACCTTGATAGAATAACTTCTGACTTATACATCTACTAAGACTTCTATGTTTTCTAGATTGGGCACAGCTCCTCTTTATACCCACTGCACCCAACGTGGTACAGTTAGAATTTACCAGGAGACTACCATCCTGGCAACGTTGAGACTATAGGAAGACTATAGGAAGGATCATACTAGTTTGCTCTAAGCAGACGAGTGTGACCCTTTCAGTACATGAGAACAAGATACTCAGAATCACCCTGGTGCAGATAATAATAAGAAGGACCTTGTGGATACCATCTAGATTACATGAAGCTCATGAAATTAAGATGTATTACTTTATATCAGCCCTCTCTCTCTCTCTCTCTCTCTCTCTCTCTCTCTCTCTCTCTCTCTCTCTCTCTCCAGTGTTTTACAAAAGAGATAATCTCTGTCCTTGGCATAACCTTTGTTTATACCTGCAATAAGGTGTGGCACTACACTCTGTTTAGAGTTCTTTGTTGACATGCCCCTCCCAGTTGGATTACTTTGGTGTATATAAGGGGCTGACTTGAGGCCCCTTCACCTTTTCCTTTTGGTTCCTCAGCCTTCAGCTTTTGGCTTTTGGCTTTTTGCTCTTTGACCTTTTGCTCCATCTTCTGGGTAGGACTCAGCTCGGGTGAGATCCTCTCTCTTTGGTGGAAGACTTAGGCTCTTTTGTATGGTCTAAGTTCGGACCAGAGCTAAAGTTTGTTCATTATATTGGAGTGCTGTGGAAGAGCTTTTGTACTATTAAAAGCCTTTTTGGAACTGCACCCGGACTCGTGAGTTTTCATCTGTTCTCCCAGCGTCCTTGGAGGTAGAAGAGAACCTCTGTCCCGACACTGTCGGGACCCCGATGGCGTTCCCGACACAAGGCAAATGCCCTACCCGCTGGACTATCGCTTCAGCCCCGGAAATGTATCTTTTCTGTTCTTGTTTTTGCCCTATTCCACTTCTTTAGGTGATGCTTTGTCAAAGATTAGGAGGACAATGGGCTGGAGAGATAGTAAAGAGGGTAAGGTGCTTGCCTTTCACATGGCCAACCTGCATTCTATCCTCAACATCTTATGTGGTTCCCCAGTTTGCCAGGAGTGATTCCTGAGTACTGAGTCACATCCACTGGGTGTAGCTAATCCCAACCCCCAAAAATATGGGGAATGACAAAATCTACCAACTTATCTACTATATTCCTATTTTTCTTTCTTTCCAGTAGACTAAATCCCCATGTGACTCTATAAACAGTGCTCTCCTTTTATTCTGCACATCTATGTTTATTGCAGAACCATTTCCAATAGCCAGAATCTGAGTACAACCAGAGTGCCTAAAACGCATATGAAGAGAGAGGTTTTACCTCTTCTTCTCCTGCCTCTCACCTCATGAAGAACATGCTTTAAGGAGCAGCTTCTCCAAGCAGCTATATTTAACTCACAACCTGACACCCTTCTTGGAACCAGACTAAGTGTCCTCATAGTCATAAACTAAAGAATAGGGAATTGTTATTCTAAGCAGAGTTCCCCTTTAGGATAAAACACACATGCCAGGTCTGAATAATGACATAACATAGGCATCAGTAGACATGCTCTGTCCTGATTCCAGAACCTACTCTGTCTCTGCTCTGACTCTTCTACCCTCTGAAAAGGGAAAGACAGGGCTACTTTGGCCATTACAAATTATGCCCCAACTGCTCTTACCATTTCTAGAAACTGGTAGAGTACCTCCTTTAATGATAATGTTTGTTCTTGTTTCTGTTGGGACACACCCAGCAGTGATCAGGGATTACTCCTGGTGGTGCTCAGGGGATCAGATGGGATGCTAGGGATCAAACCGGGTTGGTTGCATGCAAGGCAAACTTACCAGTTGTAATATCTCTGACCCTGATAACTCTTTTTTATTTCATTTTGTCTTCCTTCTGATCTGAGATAAACTCACCAGACTGAACAAAATCTTCAACTCATTTCCACCTTAAAGAGTGTTCTCTGCATCTCTTGATCACTTGATCACTTGACATCCTGTTATTCATCGATTTGCTTGAGCGGGCACCAGTAACATTTCCATTTGACCCTATCAAGGTGCCAGTGTAGCCCAATGGCATCTGGTTGCTTCAGGAATACAAAGAGCCTCAAATCGTTTGTTCAGGGTCTTGACGAAGAAGTCTGACCATCTTGTAGGTGGGCAGTCACGTGATCTTTTGACATCCCGTGGGATCCAGTCAGTAATGGCTCTAGTCCAGCGGTCATCTCCAAATTGCATTACATGTCCAGCCCATCTGATTTTCGATATCTTGGCAAATGAGACAGAGTCCCTGACGGAGGTCGAAGCTCCGAATCCTTCTTTCACTTGAGTGAGGCATGATATTCCAAGCATTGCTCTTTTGATTCCTCTTTGGGGAGACCTGAATAGTATTCTCATCCTGCTTTCGTAGGGCCCAGTTCTCTGAGGTGTATGTTAATGCAGGGAGAACGGTGGAGTTGAAGAGATGTGCCCAGAGCTGGAGGTTCTTTGTCTTTTTTAGCTATTTCTTCAATGTTTTTGAAGGCATTCCATGCTGCTCTCTTCCTCCTGCACAGTTCAGGTTTTAGGTCATTCATCATGTTGACTTCTCGACCTAGGTATACATAATTGCTGCATTCAGAGATGTTTGTTCCATTGAGAGTGAATGGGGCCTCTGGAACTAGTTCATTTTTCATGAACATTGTTTTGTTGAGATTCAGCTGTAGACCTATCTTTCCACATTCTCGGTCAAAGTCAGCCATAATTTGTGTCGCTTGGCTAATGTTTGGTGTTATTAGAATGATGTCATCAGCGAAGCTGAGGTGGTGTAGCTGCCGACCGTCTATCTTCACTCCCATTCCTTCTCATTCTAATTGTCGCATGACATTGGCAACTATCCACGACATCCAAGACATTGGCAACTATCGCCCCATCTGCCTGTTGTCTGTCATCTACAAGCAGTTCACTTGAGTCATCCTGAACAGGATTGGCAGAACATTAGATGAAGGACAACCATGCGAGCAAGCTGGCTTCCAAAAAGGATTCAGCACAATTGACCATATCCACACGGTAACCAAGCCCATTGAAGTTTGTAGGGAGTTCAAGGTACCACTCTGTCTCATGTTCATTGATTTAAAGAAAGCCTTTGATTCTGTGGAGACTGAAGTGGTCATCGAAGCCCTAGCCAAACAGGGCATTCAAACCCAATACATCAAGATCCTTTGTGAGTTATTACAGATTCACCACCAGGATCTCACCATTCTACAAAGAAGTGATCATCGATGTCAAAAGAAGGGTTTGGCAGGATGATACCATTTCTCCAAAACTCTTCAGCGCCACCCTCAAGAACATCATGCGATAATTAGTTCTCTGCATATTCAGAAAAATCTATCCACCTTAGATGCAGAAAGAGACTTTTCTTCCTCCAGGTGTCTCTAGAAGTATTAATCCTAGTTTTTATGAGTTGCCTTATATCCCTTAAAATTCTTATCTTGAAGTGTTAATACCAAGTACCAAAAAATAGGACCTTATTTCTATATAGGACATTACAGATTCCATTGGGGTGAATTTTTTTTTGAGTCACACCTGGCTCAGGGGGTTACTCCTGGCTCTGCACTCAGGTATTACTACTAGCTCTGAACTCAATATTCACTCATGGTGATGCTTGGGGGAAGCATATGGGATGCTGGAGAATCAAACCCGGGTCATCCGCATGCAAGGCAAACACCCTACCTGTCGGGCGCGTGGTTCGTGCCCACCCAGGGATGCCAAATGTCGGGGCGCCGCCAGGGTCCCCGACAGTGCTGGGAAGCGAAGTTCCCTTCTACCTCCGGGCCGGCGAGGAATGGATGAACACTCAGGAATCTGATGCAGTTTTAAAAGGCTTTACTTATCACAGGTTCAGGCATACAAATCAGCAAAAGGAAAAACCCGATGCTTAGGATTCCAGGCTAGAACCCCAGCCACGTGTAGGCCAAGATGGCGACCACCACATGTAAAAGCTTCCAAGGGGAAGAAACGCTCACAAGGAGAGAGATCCCACAAGGAAGAAAAGAGGGAAGAGCGGGAACCAGCTAGTTTATATCCCTGTAACTCAGACCTTCTTCCCACTGTTATGGAAAGCAGGGAGGGTCCAATGCCCTTAGGTAATCCCTCCCTGCATCTCACCTAGGGCCTTTACTGTGCTAATGTTTTGAGCCGGGAATGCCTTTGTTATGTAGATAAGGGGGTTTCTGAGATGGCATGTCACTGTACCAAAGACCAACACCAATGCCAGTTAAATATTTCTCCAAGCCTTCACAAGTCTCCTCTACTTCATTGTAGTTTTATATTTTAGTTGCCTTTGAGTATATCAGGGAGCCATGCTTGTTTGCTTGGAAGCAAACAGCATTTCTCTCTGGTCTAATTACTTAGGTGTCCTACGTGGCCAGGCTAATATGCTGGTAAGATCTAGCTAGTCCCACGATGATGTGATAGCATGGGAGAATATTTATACCAGCTAGTACAGCATACATGGTCGGATAAACTGCCACATTTAGACTACCCCCTTATCTACAGAGTGATTTGCGGGAGGCAATCCAGAGCAGATGCAGCGGCCCTTAGGAGTCCTGCAACACCTACCCACTGTGCTATTGCTGCGGTTCCATCCATTGGTGTTGGAGGACAGGTTTAGCTATTCTGGGAGTTTTGTTGTTTTGCCCACTCCCAGCTTAATCTACTTAAATCAAGGTTCTTTCTAATGAGACCTCTCTTCTATGTAAACACTACTAGAGGGTGTGGCAGTTAAAAAAGTCACCTTGATTGAATAACTTCTGACTTATACATCTACTAAGACTTCTATGTTTTTTAGATTAGGCACAGCTTCACTTTAGACCCACTGCACCCAATGTGGGACAGTTAGAATTTACCAGGAGACTACCATCCTGGCTACATTGAGACTATAGGAAGACTACAGGAAGGATCATACTAGTTTGCTCTAAGCAGGCGAGTGTTACCCTTTCAGTACAGGAGAACAAGATACTCAGAATCCCCCTGGTGCAGATAATAAGAAGAAGGACCTTGTGGGTACCATCTAGATTACATGAAGCTCATGAAATTAAGATGTATTACTTTATATCAGCCCTCTCTCCAGTGTTTTACATAAGAGATAATCTCGGGTTTAGTCCTTGGCAATAACCTTTGTTTATACCTGCAATAGGGTGTGGCACTGCTCTTCTACACTTTGTTTAGGGTTCTTTGTTGACATGACCCTCACGGTTGTATTACTTTGGTGTATATAAGGGGACTGACTTGAGGCCCCTGCACCTTTTGCCTTTAGCCTTTAGCTTTCGGCTTTTTGGCTCCTGTGGCTTTTGGCTTCTCGACCTTTTGCTTTTGGCTTTTGGCTTTTTGCTCTTTGGCCTTTTGCTCCTTCTTCTGGGTAGGACTCATCTCGGGTGAGATCCTCTCTCTTTGGTGGGAGACTTAGGCTCTTTTTTTTTTTAAAAGTTTTTTATTTTTACAATTACAAAGATATACAATTAAAAAGTTCATATTTGGGTTTTGCTCATACAGTGTTCCAGCACCCATCCTGCCACCAGTGCTCATCTCCTACCACCACCGTCCCCAGTTCCCTCCCCCTCCCCAGCCCTCCTTCATGGCAGGTTCTTTATTTCTTTTTTTTTTAATTTTTTATTATACCACCGTGAAACATAGAATTACAAAGGTGTTCATAATTGGTTCTTGGTAATACCGTATTCCAGCACCCATCCCTCCACCAGTGCCCCATTTCCACCACCAATGTACCCCCTCCCGTCCCCCAGGCCGCCTTAATAGCAGGTACCCCAGTTTCCTCTCTTTCTCTCTCTATCTCTCTCTCTGTCTCTGCATCTCTCTCCCGACTTAGGCTCTTTTGTATGGTCTAAGTTCAGACCAGAGCTAGAGTTTGTTCATTATATTGGAGTGCTGTGGAAGAGCTTTTATACTATTAAAAGCCTTTTTTGGAACTGCGCTGGACTTGTGAGTTTTCATCTGTTCTCCGGCGTCCTTGGAGGTAGAAGAGAACTTCAGTCCTGACACTGTCGGGGACCCCGCGGCATTCCCCAGTACATTGGGGTGAATCTTAAACCAAGATGACAAGATGAATGTTCATATTAAAGGGGAAATGTGACAAGAATCATGCAAGGAGAACATTAAATAAATAAGAAGACAATTACAAGCCACAAAGACAATTACAAGCCATGAAGAGAGAACTAGAACAGATCCTTCCTGACAGAAGGAACCAATATGCCAACACCTTGGTTTCAGACACTTGACTCTAAATCAAGTTTACAGTTCAGTCTTATGACAGCCCTCAGAACCCAGTTCACTGGTATTTTCATACCCAACCTCAATATCAATATCTTTTCCGCCAATTTTATTCACGTAAACAGGTCTCCCAAAGGCCTGCCTGATATATCAAGACTCTTCATGTTCCTATATGAATCAGTCATACCTGTGGCTGTCACTTCATGAGAATACTCCCCTTAGTGCATATACCAAATTGTTTCCTTAGACACGATTCCATGTTTCTATAACTAAGATAATTCCCAGGAAACACGTGTGGATAGAGTCAAGTTTATGTTCACAGCAAGCCCACCTGATGTTTCATTCCAGGGTCCAGTCTAAAGGAACTGTCACAATAGAGCATGCCCTTCTTGTAGCCCATAGCAAAGCTTTGAGAAGGATCTCAGAGACCTGCTGGAGCTGTCAATGTTGTTTTCACCTGACTTCTACAGGTCTAAGGGACTCTCATAAAATAGAAATGTACACTTTCCTTCAGGAAGGACAGCCAAAGCCCATGAAGAGCAGGGTTTTACCATTCAACTACAGGGAGAACACTGATAGTTAAAAAAAAAATAGTCCTGGGGCCGGAGCAATAGCACAGCGGGTAGGGAGTTTGTCTTGCACACAGTTGACCCAGGTTCAATCCCCAGCATCCCATATAGCCCCGAAGCACTGCCAGGAGTAATTCCTGAGTGCAGAACCAGGAGTAACCCCTGAGCACTGCTGGGTGTGACCCAAAAAAGCAAAACAAACAAACACCAAAAAAAAAAAAAAACCAATAGCCCTTTCTACTACACAGAGTATAGATTATATTCCCTTGAAGAATTTACAGCAGAGCCTGGCAAGCTACCCATGTCGTATTTGACATGCCAAATGTCAGTAACAATTATAGACCTCATTCCCATGACTTGATGGAATGGTTTGAGGCTCTTTATGTTCCTGGAGCCAGCAGATACCCTTGGGCTATCTCGCATGTGACAGGACGTATGGCAATGTTACTGGTGCCTGCTCAAGTAAATTGATGATCTATGGGAAGTCAAGTGATCAAGAAGAACTTAATTTCAAAAGTAATCTAAAGGAAGATAAGTGACCGTCTGGGTTCTGTTTCACAGTCCTGTTTTCTAATTTATTGAATCATCGTGTGATACAGTTAAAAGTCTATTCATGGGGGCCAGAGCGATAGCACAGTGGGTAAGGCGTTTGCCTTGCATACGGCTGACCAGGGTTCCATTCCCGGTATCCCATATGGTCCCCCTAGCACCGCCAGGAGTAATTCCTGTGCAAAGAGCCAGGATGTAACCCCTGAGCATCGTCAGGTGTGACCCAAAAAGCAAAAAATAAATAAAAGTCTATTCATGGTCACACAATGTTCCAACACCCTCCCTCCACTGGTGCACATTTCTCACCAACAATGTGTCCCTTTACCTTCCTTCCCTCAACCCCCAGCCTGTCTCTATGGCAGGCATTTTCCTTCTTTCTGCCTCTCTCTCTCCCAATAGGCATTATGGCTTACAATACAGATACTGAGAGGCCATCATGTTTGTTGCTTTACCTGCTTTAACATGCAGTTCTTATACAGAGTCACAGTTGTTTTTATTTTTTTTAAACACGTTTATAACACAGTGGAGAAGACAGTAAAGTAGGAGCAAAAAATATGCAGGATGCAAAAAATGAAGGATGTCACTTCAACACTTCATCCCTCTAACTCATGATAAGCCTTGGCTTTATCAGAGTCCAATTACTAGAGAGAATTCACACAGGGAACGCCAGCTTGAATTTGAACCTTGACTTTATGAGTCTAATTAGGAAAAGGCATCCACACAAGGTTTGAGAGAGGAAACTAGTGAATGGAAAAAGTTTAATATTAAAATTTACTATTAAGTAATTGATTGCCTACCTAGGGATAAAGATAAGTAAAAAGCTTCCTTGTTTCTGTATTTATGTATTTATTTGGTTTGAGGGTCACACCCTACAGTACTCAGGGCTTTACTCCTACTTTGTGCTCAGACATCACTCCTGGTGATCCTTGGGGGTTCTCCACACTTTTCCGTCCCTCTGACAAACCATTCTTATTGTCATCACCTTAAAAAACTGATATTCTTGGTCTCACAAACTCTTCCAACTTCTGTCTCATGTCTTTTCTCTTATTTACAGCAAAAGTTGGGTTTGTTTGTTTGTTTGTTTGTATTTGTTGGTCTAAATTGATTGTATCTAACTTTTCTAATCTTACTTCCTCTCACATTTATTCAGGTACTTAATCACTTCCAACCCACTGAGACAGCACTTCAAACCCATCAATGTCTGGGGTCACTATAGTGAGCAGGTATTTAGAAAGGTTTGGTTTTTTCTCTTTTTTTGGGCCACACCCAGCAATGCCCAGGGGTTACTCCTGGCTCTGCACTCAGGAATTACTCCTGGAGGTGCGCAGGGGACCATATGGAATGCCTGGCATCGAACCTGGATAGGACACATGCAAGGGAATGCCCTCCCCGCTGGTCTATCACTCCAGCCCCCTAGACAGATATTTTTATGGACCCTCTTCATATAAACAATTTATTTTTTAATATTTCAAAGTGTAGGGACCAGAGCAATGGTTAGGGAGTTTGTCTTACATACAGTCAACTTGGATTCAATCCCTGGCATCCCTTACGGTTTCCCAAAATCCCACTAAGAGTGATCCCTAAGCTCAGTCAGTTGTAAACCCTGAGAACTGCTGAGTGTGTCCCACCCCAAATTATTTTCTCAAAATTTACAGGCTCATGTCGTGTGTGGACATTTATAAATTACTACGATAAAATACCAGTAATAAAGCATCTGTTCCTTGTTTAATCACTGCACATTAAGATTCTTCTTAGGTCTTCTTAGAATCAGGTAACCAACTATTCTTTTTGGATCCAGGAAACAATTTTTCATGTTCCTTTGGCTAACGCAATGTCCTTTAAAGTAAGAAAAAAAGGCAACAACTCCATTACTGCTCACAACATCATTGCCCTTTGAAGCCTGTTTATAATAAAACCACATAGCTTTTTGCTTGTTTTGTGTGTGTGTGTGTCTCAGCAGTTCCCTAATCCATTTATTTAGTGCTGCTTGTGTTATTAAAAAAAAGCAAATTGATGAACTACAAGTGATACAAGTGTGTTATTATTCATGATGTTGCATCATCCATCATGGCAACGATGGATACTGGCTCCAAACACTCTCTCAAAGGTTTTCTCTGGACTTAATTAATGACAACTAAAGATACAAGTCCTTTCCAGAGTATGGAGGGAAATTTGAGGGACAGTTCGTTTCCTGATTATTATATTCTGCTTATAGTTTGTAGTGTGAAATACACATTTTTAAACTGTACTTTCTCCAATTCTTTGGTAATTGCTACCTTTCTATAATGTACTAATAGGTTTTAAACACTCTGTGCTGTTTCCACACATCACCACCTAGAAGGAGGGAAAGCAAGGATACATAGGTGGACCAAGGAATTCCATTCCACAGGGAGTGCTGATTCCTTATAGGGCACAAGAACACACATGAAAAAATAAGACATGGGTCAGACACACACTCAGGTTCAAGTGTGGCAGCAGCTCACCAGGAGCATTGTGCCCTGAAGGAGAGTCACCCAACATTAGTGGGTGCTGTTCTGGTGATCCAATCTTACATGATTCGGTGTCAGCCTATAGGAGCCAGGCACCTTCCCAGAGCAGGACCCCAGTCAAGAAACTAAGTTTGACCCCACTGGCATGACTCATGAAGGCAACCTCAAAGGGGAAAACACAGATGGAGCCAACACAGATCTCTGGCTAAACAGGGACTTCTGTTTGTCCCTATGGTCTGCCTTGACTACACCAGGAGGAGATTAGATAATATCTGACATTCTGTCACTTACAGAGTGGCCCAATCATCTTCATCTTTGTTTCTTTGGCTTAACTTTACCCAGAATCACTTTCAGTACTAGTGGATCACTTTCACTTTCTGGCAAACTGCACATTGCCAATAATTCATTTTCAGATACTCTTTGGAGAGATCTAAAGATTTTTCTCATATCTTTGTTTTCCCAAATTCCCGGGCTAAAGAGATCTGAGACATTCATAAAATCACAGAAATTCAGGCCTAGGTGATATGGAGAGTCATTCAAACCAATACTTTCTCCCTCAATGCACTCTTTCTAATCCCCTCTCTTGGTTTCTACAACACCCAATGCTCTAGTTTCCCTTTTATGTATGTATGTATGTATGTATGTATGTATGTATGTATGTATGTATGTATGTATGTATGTATTTACTTTTTAGTCACCCATTCTGTCTCCTTTGTATACTGATCTTTACAGAGTTCAATTTCACAATTTTTGTTCACTCTCGGTTAGGTGGTTTCAGCCTTCTTATATCACCAGTTGAAACCACTGCAATAGACCCCTAAGGTCATTTCAGCCAGACCAATGGATTTGAACACTGTGCACGCACACTGATGATCCCCAATTTCTACTTCTAGTCCTACACTCTCCACTGAGTCTCAATATTATATACTCAACTGGTTCCTTCCATTATATAACTCTGTATTTTACCTTTTTTCTACCTACTTCTACCTAGTTGGTAGAGCAAGTTCTTCCCTTAGTCTCCCAGCCAAAAGAAAATGGCACCACTCTTCACATAGATGCAAGTCTGAAGCCTGAGAGTCTTTTCTCTTGGCTACCATCCTTTTCCTCATCCTCCCATCCAGTCTGAATGATGTTTCCATTCTTTCAGTCATTTCCAAACTGCACCTACTTCTCTCTACCTCCAATGTTAATATTCTAGCCCAAGTCATCAGCCTCTCTCCTCTGGACCCTCCAGCAAAATCCTAACTGGTTTCTCTGATCCTTTATAGTCTCAGTTTATTCTCTACACAGCAACTGGAGGCTCCTTTTAAGATGAATGTTGGATTTCTCCCTGGCACAATCCCCTTGATCACTAGAGGTCACTGGGCCTGTAAGGTCTGTTTCCAGGAGAACCTGACATTTCTAAGAATAACATAGATTAATTGGCCTTGATTTTCCGGAGGCTGATGGCTTGAGACGTGAGAAACAACATCTTTGGGTATCAGCAACACTTCAACCTTGCCTCTGCCCTAGAACATCAAGGACCATGCTCTGGCAGCTTCTTCCTAGTCATAACAATCCACTGCCTCCCTCTGCCACCTGAGGATTAGTGCACATAGGCATTCTCCCTCCACCTCTACTGAACCATTGCCTTTCTCAATAAACTTTATCATATGATTATGAGTCTATCTGTCTTCCCATGTATCATCGATTTGCTTGAGTGGGAACCAGTAACATCTCCATACATCCTGTCACTTGCGAGATAGCCCAAGGGCATCATCCGCTCCAGGAACATAAAGAGCCTCAAACCAGTCCATCAGGTCATGGGAATGAGGTCCATAATTGTTACTGGTATTTGGCATGTCAAATATGACACGGGTAGCTTGCCAGGCTCTGCCGTGCAGGTGGGATGTATAGATTATTTTCAGCAAATTTGGGAAACTTGTAGCCACTGTTTTTGCCAAGCAGTTTTTCTACTTTTCCCCCTTCTATGTCACCCTTATTATGAGATGTAAGGGGATGATCTCGTATCAGAATTCCACATTTATCTGAGGATCTCTTCATTTACCTTGCTACACTGATCTCCCTATTCTTCAGATTTTATAAACTTTTTCAATTCATCTTCAGGTTCTTTCATTTTTACCCCTGCAGATTCACAATTACTGTTGAGCCCCTCTAGTGAATTTTAAATTTTATTACGCCACTTTTAGACATACAATTGCAAGATGCTCATGCTCGAGTTTTGGCTCTACAGTGTTCCAACACCCATCCCTCCACCTGTACCCATCTCCCATCACCAATGTCCCCACCTCCATTCCCCCCCGCACCCCAACTACTTGGTGGGTTCTGTATCTTTTCTCTCCTCTCTATCTCTCCCTCCATGAGCTATGGCCATGTGGATGGCTATGCTGTGCACCTCAGTAGGCATATGCGGCCCTAGACTAATAACCATCTCCTCAGTCCTGGGCTCCCTGTAGTTATAAATAACTACAGATGTACCTGTGAATCCTAAATCTTCCAGTGACCCCACTGTACCCCAAATAAAATCCATTTTATGTAATTATTTCATATTGTTTCTGTCACCGCTGGCCTTATCTCATACATCTGCCTAAGCTCACTATGCTCCAGTTTTGCTGGTCTTTCATTTCTTGAACACAGCAAACCTTTCCCAGATCTCTATAAAATAGGGCCTGTTTCTGGAATGTCCTTGAACTATTATTTTTTACTTTTAGCAATAGCTTGCATTGGTTTTAAGCACACAAACGATTCGCTAGTGGTTTTTCAAAGGCATTCCCCTCTTCTTAAGCATGGACTGGCCTACTGACCTGTTTTGAATAAAATGCTTTTTAAACAAAGAGTGTGTAGGGACAATCACAGAGGATAGGGTGATTGTCTTGCAGTTAGCCAACCTGGGTTTGATCCCCAACACCACATATGGTTCCCTGAGCATCACAAGGAGTGATCCGTAAACACAGAGCCAGGAGTACCTGAGCACTTCCAGATATGGCCCCAAAAACAAAATAAATAAATAAATGTAGTGACTCTGAATGACTTCTAAGACTAGAGCTAAAGAGATAAAACATCTTCTAACCTGACTCTCTCTGTTGGGAAGTTCACCTTGAGGACCCAGACACCAACCCAGACAAAGACGGGCAGCCACATGGAGAGGCCACAGGAAGTTGCCTCAGTTGAGAATTCCATCTGATGTACTGCCAACAATCAGCACCACTTGCTATATGAATGAGGCATCCTTCAAATGAGACCAGTCTATCTTTGTCCAAATTGCTCTAGTTCAGGCTAGTAGAGCAGATGAGTGCATTCCCCACAAAGACCTGCCTAAATTCATATTTTTGACCAAAGGACACTGTCATGGCATCAAATGCCTTATTAATGGATGAACTGTGGCATAGCAATTCTAAATCCTTAGAATAGAGCTGATATGTCCTTCTCAGAACTGCCCTCTGATCACCTTAAGGATCCACTGACTCCATTCACCACTGAGAGATAACTATAATTAACCTCAAGGCCTCACTTGCTGCCTTGCACACAGAAAGTGCTCAGTGAATATCTGTGGGATCACTGAATAAAGAAAGCATGAATCCTCTGTCCAGTGTCTTCAACCACTGGTCCACAAACCAATGCCAGTCTGTGGGTGTAGAAAGGTTGAAAACTACTGGTCTACCACTTTGATTAAATAATTTTTGGTTTATAGCCCAGTATGTAAGGCAGGTGCCAGTCGACAGGTGTGCATAGTGGAAGAACACTGACCTCATAACATGAGTTGACAGTTATTTAAGATAGAGGTTTCTTTTATCATTTATATCGAGGCGAGGTCAAATATTAATTCAGAGGGAGAGAAAGGCACATCACAGAGCATCTCTTCTCCTACTGCCGGACAGGATGGATGAGCAAACATGATGTCCACATATCAGAAGCCAAGATAATCAGAGCCCCTGGAGCCTGAGTAGACAGGTGCGTGGTGGCATGAAAAAGTCATCAGTGCTGGTGCCAATGCAGCAGTGAGGAAACAAGTTGACTCTGTGATATCTGTCATGCCTGCCAGCACATGTCTTTCTTAGAATTGTGCATATTCTCAACAAGGCAAGCAGAGTGCAGGGGATTGAGGCAGGAAAAGTTTCAGTGAATCATTCTTGCAGGAGATGCTGCACTTTGGCAGAGCTGATAATGAGAATCTTCTGACAGACAATTCTGTTCTGAGCTGGTTCCTGGGGGCCTTGTTTACCACTTCTGCTCTGATGTGTGGTTCCCTTAGTGACAGGGACGGCTGGGTGGACAGCAGCATCAGGGGCACCTGACTGATTCTGATTCCAAGTAGCTCTGACAGCTTTGATGAGGATGAAAAGATTTAGGGTCCCTACCGGCTTGCCTAAAATTAAAATTCCCCTCCTGGGGTGTATTTATAAGCATGCACTACATCGGAAAACTTCCTATGATGAGTTCTTTTACCATAAGATGGACTCAACAGGGCCACTGACAGGATTACTGAGGACGAGCCCTTATGGGTGAGGCTCCTTTCATCTATGGTCCAGGTGATGTCCTTGAGGGCTGTACCAGTCAGATCCTGACAGGAAAACAAGAGCCACACCAGTTATTTTAACAGAGAGAATTTGGTCCAGGCCATAGGGGAAGCACAAAGGCAAAAAAGGGAATATTTAAATAAATGCAGGGGGCCAAAGAGGCAGTACAGTGGGTGAGGCACTTGCCTTGCATGCCTCCAACCCGGGTTCAATCCACAGCATCTCATTTGGTGTCCCAAGTTCCATCAGGAGTGGTTTCCTGAGCCAGGAGTAACCCGTGAGCATTGCTGGTGTGCCCCCAAAAATAAATAAATAAAATGAATGAAGGCAGGAACAGGGGAAACCTTTCCATCAGTGGGAAGGTTATTCCTTGTAAAAAAGGAAAAGACTGACGTTCTAGCTACTTAGAATCTTGGAAGGAGAGACCTACAGAGCCAGGCCTCCAAAGAAGAGTGACCACTCAGTGTTCCCAAGGCTACTGATGTAAGTGCTTAAAAATACAGAAACTGGAGCCCACTGCTACTGTGATGAACCGTCCCTGCAACGTGAAACACTGTTCCTGGGTGATGCTCACAGGGGCAAGAAGCAGCAAGAACTGAGGCAGCTTGGGGGTGGGCGCGAGGGGGTGAGGTAATTTGTAGTGGAAATGGGGCACTGGTGGAGGGATGGGTGCTGGAATTACCAAGAACCAATTATGAATACCTTTGTAATTGTATGTCTCACGGTGGTATAATAAAAAATTTAAAAAAAAGAAGCAGCAAGAATCTGCAACCACCAATCCTGCAATCCACTGCACTCCCTCTTACAGCACCTCACCTAGTGTCATATGGTCCTCCGAGCACCACCAGGAGTAATTCCTGAGTGCAGTTTCTTGCTTTCACTTCTGTTGCATCTACCCTGGGCAGAGGGGCGCTTGCGTAGGAGAGGGCTTCGGAAGGGGGCTGACCATGCTGACCCTCCTCTGGGCTCCATTCGACCCAGAAGTTCTCTTTTGTTCTCTCAGGCTACAGTCTTCTAGCCAGGATTTCAGGAGCCTTGCTCTGACCCTGATAAACCCCTCCCCACAGGAACAAAAGCCCACATGCTGAATCTGGGGACAAAACTGTGGGGTCAATCCTTCTTTTTTGCTTTTTAGGCCACACACTCCTAGAGATGCTGAGGTAGGTTACTCCTGACTCTGCATTCAGAGATCACTCCTGTGGTGCTTAGGGGACTGTATAGAATGCCGAAACCCAAATCGGGGTTGGACATGCCCTAAGTAAGTACCTCACCCACTGTACTATAGATCCATCCCCTCAAGCCTTCATTAACCAACATTTTTTAATCACTCATCCACAGACTAATGCTGCCGGGTTGGCAGTTGTAAAAAGGTTGTAAACTACTGGTCTACCACCTTGCTTATAACTGCCAATCTGTGGACCAGTGCACAGAACAAGTGCCTGTCCTCCCGGTGTCCTGGCTGCTTTAGATCATGCTACTGTATGCAGGGGGTCCAAAATTCACTGCCTAAATGTTCCAAACTCCTAGGCGCTGTGCTCTTATAAGACAGTTTTAATACCCAGGTACTGGCACCTCCTGGTGGCAGGCGCCACCTGGGGGCCACCTTAAGACCTGCAGCAATGCCGCGGGTGCTAGGGAAGGTGGAAGGGACCTCTCATTCATTTTATCCTTTAAACACTTATTAAGCTATTGCTGCTTGTTAAACTACAGGGACATGAGTAGGAATAAAGATTAATTATCTCCAATAAAATTCACAATGTGAAGAAAAAAGACAGACTCACAAATAATCCAAAGAATAATGCTTTGGCTTGGTAAAAGATGAGTACAGAGGGAATAACTAAAAGCATCCCCCAAGGTGTTTATAAGAACCAGACCCTGTTCAAGACAATACAAATAAAAAAAGAGAACACTTGTGCTCTCAACGAGCTCTTAGCAGGTAACAAAGACAGCCTAACTTTGGGGTGAAGTGCTGCCTAGTCAGGCACCTGAAATATCCAGAGGTAGGTCAGGGAAAGTCTAAAGAAAATCTTCAACTCGACTATTACAGAGTGTGCAGGATTTCTCTCATTGGGATATCAGAGGGAGGCATCAACTGTAAAACTACTTCAGCAAAAATCCAAGTTGGAGAGAGGCAAGTTATTGCATGCAAAACATAGGGAGGGAATTGTTAAAAATCAGGATGAGAAAATGAGTTTGGGGGTCAAATGAAAAGGACCTAATGCAGTTGGTAAAGAAGCTTGAAGAGGATCTGGAGAACATTTGGGAGTCTCTGAGCTTCTAGAGTAGAGACCAGAAAACAGCAAATCAGAAAACTCATCCCAAAAGGCAGAATGAGGACAGGTGAGACTCTAACCGCTCGAGCTCCTAGAAGCTAGGACCAACCAAGGCTTTCCACCTCTGTTTTAGACTTTTAAGTGGGCAACAATGCCTTCAGCGTTATTGTTATTGATCCTTTTTTTCTCATTCGGAAAGCCATCAGATGGTTGTAGGATTCAAACTTGACCAGCCAATTATGGAGGGTGAGTTATCTTGCCTGTCGGAGCAGACCCAGGAACCAGGAACCACAGCACCATTTTAGACAAAGGCAGCCAGAAATGACTTAGTGGGTGGAATCACAACACTTAATGATGGTCCAGATCTGGAGGGTGAAGAGTAGCAAAGGGTAAACTGAGATTAGAAAGGAATGTTCACTTTATGTATTTATTTATGTATTTATTTGTTTGTTTCCCTTCATTTCTTTGCATTTCTATTTCTTTTTTTTCTTTTTCTTTTTCTTTTTTTTCTGCTTTTTTGGGTCACACCCGGCAATGCTCAGGGGGTTACTCCTGGCTCTGCACTCAGGAATTACTCCTGGCGATGCTCGGGGGACCATATGGGATACCAGGGATCGAACCTGGGCCGGCATGGGCCGGCCGTGTGCAAGGCAAAATGCCCTACCCGCTGGGCTATCGCTCTGGCCCATTTCTATTTTAAAATTTTTTATTATACCACTGTGAGATAAACAGTTACAAAAGTGTTCATATTTGGGTTTCAGTCATACAGTGTTCCAGCACCCACCCCTCCACCAGTGCCCATTTCTTCCACTAATGCCCCATGATTTCCCCCCTCCCCAGCCTGCATCTATGGTAGGCAATTTTCATTTCTCTCTCTCTCTCTGTGTGTCTCTCTCTCCCTTCTTTTACACACTGTGGCTTGCAATACATACAATTAGAAGTTATCATGTATATCCTTTTGCCTACTTTCAATGCTCAGTTCAACACTGGTATTAGCATTTACAATAATTATTAGTACACTGTTCTTTTCTCTGTATTGCCTAACTTCTGACTCCCACATATTTGCAGTAGGTTCTACCCACTGATAAACCTCCTGATCCATGTTTTGTCTGGTCTTGGATATTGGTATCATGCTATTTTTTTTTATAGCCCGCAAATAAATGCAGTCAGAAATGTTCACTTTGGAGTCAATGTCTTTTTAAAACATAAGAATAGCCACCCTCCCCCTATTAAGTTGTCTCTTGACAATGACTCTCCAGAAGGAGGAAATGTAAGTATCGAAAGTTTAATAGAGTTCAGCACTGATGACACTGGAGCCAAAGAGACTCAGAGAGTCCAGCACTGAGGGCCCACAAGTCAAGGAGAATGACTTGGAGCCAGCAGAAAAGAGTCCAAGCATTAGAGACTCAGCGCTGAGGGTTAACAAGCCTTAGAGACCTGGAACCCCAAACCACTGAAGCCTTTGCATTTTATATACTCCAAGGGCTTATTCTTATCTAAGGCAAAGCAAAAGTACAGAAGAAAATTGGGCAGTCAGCAGTTAGAGCGTTCTGTTCTATATCTGTTATAAAACCAAAACAATGTCAAACTTGACTTCATACATTCACTTGAATCATCTGTGTGATCTGCATTTCATGTAGATCCTCTTGGGGTTTGGCATGTTTTTCTTACTAGGCTGTAAACTCATGACCCTGAGGAGTGCTAGTGCTTCAAGTTGGAGTCACAGTAGTTCTGCCCAACCTTTCACTCCTTATAGATATAACCCCCAGTTCAACGAGTATCAATCAAGGTCTGCCTGTATCCTAAATTCCACCTCCCCTGCCCTGCTGGGGTACACTGAGCCCCAAGTTCAGGTCTCCATAATTCCGTCCTTGAGCCCACTCAGACATTGCTTCATCCACTGTTGTTGCAGGGCACCTAAGAGCCCCTGCATCTACCCTGGATTGCCTCCTGCAGGTCACTTCATAGATAGGGGGTAGTTTAAATGTGGCAGTTTATCTGACCATGTATTCTGTTCTGGCTGGTATAAATATTCTCCCATGCTACCACAATCATCGTGGGACTAGCTAGATCTTACCAGCATATTTGCCTGGCCACGTTGGATCTCTAAGTAATTAGATCAGAAAGAAATGCTGCTTGCCTCCAAGCAAGCAAGCATGGCTCCCTGATAACTCAAAGGCAACTAAAATACAAAACTACCATGAAGTAAAGACGAGACTCTTGTGAAGGCTTGGAAAAATATTTAACTGACATTAGTATAGAGGTGCCTTTGGTACAGAGGCATGCCATCTCAGAAACCCCCTTCTCTCTACCATATAAAGGCACTTCCAGGCAGATCTTGGCTCAAGACATTAGCATCTAAAAGGGCCTAGGTGAGATGCTGGGAGAAATTACCTGAGGGCATTTGACCCTGCCTGCTTCCCATAAAAGAGGAGGTCTGAGTTGCAGGGGGATAAAACTAGCCTGCTTCCTCTCTTTCTCTTTTTGGGCTCTCTTTTGGGGCTCCCACTCTTCTTGGGAGTCTTGTCTTTGTCTCCTCTCTACAGAGCCTTAACATATGGTGGCCACCATCTTGGCCCACACGTGGCTGGGGTTCTAGCCGGGAATCCTAAGCACAGGGTTTTTCCTATTGCTGATTTGTATGCCTGAACCTGTGATAAGTTAAGCATTTTAAAACCCGCACCGGATTCCTGAGTTTTCATCCATTCCTTGCTGGCTTCGGAGGTAGAAGGGAACTCACTTCTCAGTACTGTTGGGGACCCCAGCGGCATCCCCGACACACTGGTTCCCCCCTCACACTGCATGAGTGAGTGTCTATCATCATTTCCACTGAATCATTCCCCCAAATGTGTCCACTCTAATCTTCCATCATAAAAAATACTCCATAACCTTACATTTCTCCCCACTGTCAGCATTCCATTACTCCTCTTAAGATTTTCTTCATTTCTTCTTAAATTTACTCCAGTCAGTTTCATTCCCACAACTCTAGTACAGTGGCGTTTTTGAGGTCCCTAATCACTCCATATTATAATAGCAATTCAACTGAGAGTTCTCATCTTAGGTGATCTGTCAGCAGTGTTCAACACAATCGAATCTTTTAACTCTGTGCCTCAAAGTTCTTAACACTCCTTTTTCCTTGAACTCGGTCCCTAGTCACCTCGCTAGGTATCAGACTTGTAACTCCGTAGTGTATGTTTGCAACCTGACTTCTCCCTAGAAAATTAATACATGTCTCCAAAGACCAACTCATCATTTTCATTTGTATGTACATCTCCATGTCTCTAAGCCTGTCCAAAATCAGTTTTATAACCCTCCCCAAAACCTGCTCTTTAGGGCCAAAGAGGTAGATAGTACTGAGATTAAGGTTTATATGCAGCTGTGACATGGTTTGAATCCTAGCATCACATAAGTTCCCCTGGTCACCTCCAGGTGTGGCTCCTGAACACAGATCCAGGTGGGGCTCCTGAGTGCTGTTGGGGGTGCTCCCCACCAATACAAACCTGCTTCTCCCCCTTTCTTCCACCTCAGGAAATGAAAACTCAGTTAATTGCGCAAAACAAATTCTTGCTAGAATGTTTCTGCAAAGAGAAATGTCCACTATCACTATCACTATCACTATCTTCCCGTTTATCATCTATTTGCTAGAGCGGGCACCAGTAATATCTCCATATGTCCTGTCTCATGCTAGTAGAACCAAAGGCATCCGCTTTCTCCAGGAACATAAAGAGTCTCAAACCATTATATTAGGTCATGGGAATGACCTAATATAAATCTTACTGGTATTTGGCATATCAAATAAGACATGAGCAGCTTGCCAGGCTTGCCGTGCAGGTGGCATACTCTTGTAGTCACCTCTGAATAAAGCATTTAGTTTTCCTACCAATTTAAAATTATTACATAGATTATTTCCTAACAAAACTTATAGATGGTATAAAGGCATATATTTGTGATTGCTACAACTTCTTTAAACTATTTTTATTAAAGTATCATGATTTACAAAGTTGTTCATGATTGTGCTTTAGGCATACAATGTTCTAATACCAATGCCCTCACTACTGTTCACTTCCTTCCACCAAGGTCCCCAGTTTCCCTCTAACCTTCCAGTCTGCCTCTTTAACAGGGACTTAAAAAGCTTAGACACCTGTGGTTTACAATCATGTTACTCACAGGTTTTTGTACACAACAAATTTCAGATTGTCATCAATACTGTGTTTAAGATTTCCTTAAACTAAAAGTTCAGAACAGAAATACTCATTTAATACCCCTTTGAGTGAAATATTTCAAGTACCTAAGCATGGTGTTAGAAGCACTTTTTCATGGTACTTTATGTATGTGAATGAAAATAGTATTTTAGTAAACAAAAACAAGAATATAGTTTTATGTTTTTCATGATGCTTTAAGATAGGTTAAAATTTGATGCGTTAAATTTGAAAGTGCTTGCAAAATTAATCAAACAGCCTTCTAAGGAAGGATTTTTTGGCAGGAGTAAAGATTTTCCCAGAGCCTTTTTTGTGGAGGGATTTCAGTGGAGGCTTTTTCAAAGGCAGAGCTCTTTTTTGGGGTGTGCAATGCTCTTGCTATCTCCACGTGCTCATTGCAGTAATACTTGTTGCTTCCTTCTGACAGATGAATGAGCGTGCGCTCTTCCAGGTCCATACATTGGGCATGGACCCAGTGCCCGTCTCCATGGGAGCAGTAGATCATGGCAGGCTTGTTGAGTTCAGTGGAATAAAATGGCACCCAGGTGTTAATGTCCACGTCACAAGTAGGGCAGCAGGTAATCCAGTAGCCTGTCTCAGATTCATCTTCCTCATCATCTTCATTATAGGCATCAAATTCATCAGCCCGGAGGTACAGTTTATAAAGGAAAGAACAAAATAAATGCTTTCTCCACATATTAACCGTTTCCAAAAATAACAAGTTGGTTCTCTATCCTTCTCCAACAGAAAGCTATTCATTTTAATAACATCATAAACTCATGAATTTAAACTTCTCCAATGATGTTTTAATGCATCGACTGCTCCTCCTTACTAACGCCCATATTGCCCTGTAGGAAGAGGGAGACTCTTCTATTTGGCTTAGTCTTTTTATTTTAATTATGTATATATTCATTTGGAGGGTGAGCCACACCCATCAGTGCTCAGGGCTTACTCCTGGCTGTGTGCTCAAGTCCCCCCAAGCACCACTTCTTGTGCCAGGAATTAAACCCAGGTGAGCTACATGCAAGGCAAGCACCTTACCTGCTGTACTTTTGTCCCTCAAACCCAACTTAGTCTTTTTTTTTCTTTTTTTTAAAATTTTTTATTATACTACCGTGGGACATACAATTACAAAGGTGTTCATAATTGGTTCTTGGTAATACAGTATTCCAGCACCCATCCCTCCACCAGTGCCCCATTTCCACCCCCCAATGTACCCCACCCCTTCCAGCCCACCCCCAGGCTGCCTCAATAGCAGGTAGCCTGTTTCCCTCTCTTTTTTTTTAAAATTTTTTTATTAAACCACCGTGAAGCATACAACTACAAAGGTGTTCATAATTGGCTCTTGGTAATACAGTATTCCAGCACCCATCCCTCCACCAGTGCCCCATTTCCACCACCAATGTACCCCTCCCCCTCCCATCGCCCCACCCGCCTTAATAGCAGGTACCCCAGTTTCCTCTCTTTCTCTCTCTATCTCTCTCTCTGTCTCTGCATCTCTCTCCCTCGGGCTGCTTCCTTGTCATTTGTATTTCAAGATCCTTCATAATCATCTGGTACATTTTCTGACCCAGACCTGGGATCAGCAAACCTGGGCAATACAGATGCAGGGGTGACCATGACCACTGCTTCTGACAGGTTCCTAAATAGATCACTTGTTTTTTTCCCCTAATACTGGTTCCTCTTTCATTTTCCCCCATCTCAGAGAATGACAAAGCCACTCTTCTAGTATTCAGGCTAAAATCTTTTGAGTCAGCTTTAATTCTCTATTTTCTTCGCACCTCTAATCAATTCTATTAACAAGTAACATCAATTTTAGCTTGAGAACTGGCAGCTTGAGATTCTCAGCCCTGGCACCACTAACTGCCAACTCTATTACTCACACATAACTTACCAAAATGGTCTCATAGCTGGTTTTTCTGTGTCGGCCTGTTCTCAAAACAGCCACTAAGGTGCTCTTTTTTAGAAACATATCTTAGATCTTGGTATTACTTTGCTCAAAGCCATTTCTAATGACTTCATTGTACTTGAAACATTCCAAAAACATTACTTACAATGACTCATAAAGTCTTACACAATCGGGCTTCCCACCTACCTTCTTACTTCATCTCCTCCCCACTCCCCTTAGCTTACTCACCTGGCCACACTGCCCTCCTGTTGCTCCTCAAACAGCTGCCCCTCCCTCTGCCTATAAAGCTCTTCTCCCACACATGTTTGCAGGTCTCACTCTATCTAAAAAGAAGTTACTCTACCCCACTCCATCATTCTCGATCTTCCCTTCTACTACATGTCTAGTTAGGGCATAAACTCTGCATCACATAATTTGTTAGATACTTTTTCTCTCACTACAAAGACATTAAAGGTACACCCGGCAGAGCAGAAACCAGCTTTCCCCGTTGAACCCCCTGCACTCCATGGACCACGAGAGCAACTTGGACCTGAGTCCACCATCCCGATGGAGCCTCGGAGGAGGCCAGAGAAACTCCCACACCTTGCTGGCAGCGATCTGTGTCACAATCCACACTCTGCAGCTGGTAAGATCTCCCCCCCAGATTATTAATCCACTCTCCAGCCCACAGATTAATCCAGTCTCCAGCCCAGCTTGTCAGAAACCCAGCCTACAAGGACCCGCCCTGCAGAGACCCGCCCTTCAGAGGAGAGTATTTCAAACCCAGGAATGCTTGAGCCTCAGACACAGGTACACCCGGCAGAGCAGAAACCAGCTTTCCCCGTTGAACCCCCTGCACTCCATGGACCACGAGAGCAACTTCGGACCTGAGTCCACCATCCCGATGGAGCCTCGGAGGAGGCCAGAGAAACTCCCACACCTTGCTGGCAGCGATCTGTGTCACAATCCACACTCTGCAGCTGGTAAGATCTCCCCCAGATTATTAATCCACTCTCCAGCCCACAGATTAATCCAGTCTCCAGCCCAGCTTGTCAGAAACCCAGCCTACAAGGACCCGCCCTGCAGAGACCCGCCCTTCAGAGGAGAGTATTTCAAACCCAGGAATGCTTGAGCCTCAGACACAGGTACACCCGGCAGAGCAGAAACCAGCTTTCCCCGTTGAACCCCCTGCACTCCATGGACCACGAGAGCAACTCGGACCTGAGTCCACCATCCCGATGGAGCCTCGGAGGAGGCCAGAGAAACTCCCACACCTTGCTGGCAGCGATCTGTGTCACAATCCACACTCTGCAGCTGGTAAGATCTCCCCCCAGATTATTAATCCACTCTCCAGCCCACAGATTAATCCAGTCTCCAGCCCAGCTTGTCAGAAACCCAGCCTACAAGGACCCGCCCTGCAGAGACCCGCCCTTCAGAGGAGAGTATTTCAAACCCAGGAATGCTTGAGCCTCAGACACAGGTACACCCGGCAGAGCAGAAACCAGCTTTCCCCTCAAACTACCACAAATATTCTACCCACCCCTCTGAGAGAGCCCCACAAAGCAATGAGAATATAGTGCCCGCATGGCAGAACCTGGCAAGCTGTCCGATGCGTGTTCGATATGCCAAACCCAGTAACAAAAATGTTTATTTTCCTGACCCCGAAAGAGCCCTTAATACGGCAGCAGTAAGAAAGGCAAACAAGCAGTGCCTGATAAAATTTCACGGCTGTCCTAGGCTGCCAAAACGAAGAAGGACTAAAATGACTGTCTGTACTTTCAATGCACGTACACTGGCAACGGAAGCATATATTGAGGATCTGATGCTGCAAGCAAGAAAGATCAAGTACGACATCATTGGTCTGACTGAGACGAGGAGGCGTCAGTCGCATCATGCTGTATTTGACACCGGAGAAGAATTGTTCCTTGGAACATGTGATGAAAGAGGCGTCGGTGGCATTGGTGTCCTTGTCAACACGAACATGGCTGTCAACATTGATTCATTTGAATGCCTAACAAACCGAATAGGACGATTACACTTGAGGATATGTGGCCCACTGCCAGCAATTTCTATCTTCATTGTCTATGCACCAACATCCACATACAAAGAAGATGAAATTGAGAAATTCTACATGGAATTGGAGGAGTTCTATAAAAAAAGATCACACCTTCTACAAGATCATAGTCGGTGATTTTAATGCCAAGATAGGACCGAGAAGATCGGCTGAAGAACTCCACATCGGGACCCATGGCCTAGAATGGAACGAACAGGGTGAGAGACTATCTGAGTTCATCATGTCCACCAAGACTATTCATGGGAACTCACAGTTTCAGAAGGCTGAAGCGAAACGTTGGACATGGGAATCTCCTGGTGGACAGTTCCACAATGAAATCGACCACATCATCTTCAATCGACGTTTTTGTCTGACCGATGTTGCTGTCGTCCCCAAATTCCAGACAGGATCGGACCACCGTCTCCTTCGTGCAAAATTCTACTTCCCGCAACAGGGGAGAAAAGGCTGCAAAGTTTAAGAAGAGAACTCCCAGAACGACCACCAACTGGGAACTCTTTAGCACCATTGCGGCAACATGGGAAGATACCATCATTGATGACATCGATGAAGAATACAACCGACTGGTTCAGCACCTCCATGATTGTGCGAAGAATGCCGAGAGAGAGAAAAACACAAAAGGACGCTTGTCTTCAGAAACTCTCGAGCTCATTCGCCAACGTGGCAAGGCGCGAGCCTCAGGAGACCAAATGCTAACGTCCAAGCTTGCTAAACAGTGCAGAGAAGCAATAAAAGCAGACCTCAAAGACAGAAGAGCAGAAATACTGGAAGATGCAGCAGAAGCCGGGAAAAGTATTCGCACTGCCCGCCTGTCCTTCGCCAACTATAAGACCAAGATGACTGCCCTCCGACGCCCTGATGGATCTATCACATCTTCCAGAAAGGCAATGGAGAAGATTATCCAGGACTTCTACTCAAATCTTTTTGATAGCCACATCCGCCTGCCCACATACCAAATTCCACAGGATGGATACGTCATTCCCAACGTTCTCCCTTCTGAAATAAGACATGCCATCTCATCGGTAAAGAAGGGAACAGCACCAGGCCCAGACAAAGTCAGACCCGAACATCTGAAGAATCTGCCATCGGTGCTCATCAATACACTAGCTCGGCTCTTCACACGCTACCTGTCCGAATGCAAGGTGCCCTCCCAATGGAAAACCAGCAGGACAGTTCTACTGTTCAAGAAGGGAGACATTCATGACATCGGCAACTATCGCCCCATCTGCCTGTTGTCTGTCATCTACAAGCTGTTTACACGAGTCATCCTGAACAGGATTAGCAGAACACTAGATGAAGGTCAACCATGCGAGCAAGCAGGTTTCCGGAAAGGATTCAGCACAATCGACCATATCCACACAGTAACCAAGCTCATTGAGGTTTGTAGGGAGTACAAGATGCCGCTCTGTCTCACGTTCATTGATTTACAGAAAGCCTTTGATTCTGTGGAAACTGAAGCAGTCATCGAAGCCCTAGTCAAACAGGGTGTTCAAACCCAATACATCAAGATCCTTCGTGAGCTGTATTACGGATTCACCACCAGGATCTCACCATTCTACAAAGAAGTGATCATTGATGTCAAAAGAGGGGTTCGACAGGGTGATACCATCTCACCAAAACTCTTCAGTGCCACCCTCGAGAACATCATGAGACAATTAGAATGGGAAGGAATGGGAGTGAAGATAGATGGTCGGCAACTACACCACCTCCGCTGATGACATCGTTCTAATAACACCAAATATTAGCCAAGCGGCACAAATGCTGGCTGACTTTGACCGAGAATGTGGAAAGGTAGGTCTACAGCTGAATCTGAAGAAAACTATGTTCATGAGAAATGAACTAGTTCCAGAGGCCCCATTCTCTCTCAATGGAACAAACATCTCTGAATGCAGCAGTTATGTGTACCTAGGTCGAGAAGTCAACATGATGAATGACCTAAAACCTGAGCTGCGCAGGAGGAAGAGAGCGGCATGGAATGCCTTCAAAGGCATCGAAGAAATATCTAAAAGGACAAAGAACCTCCGGCTCCGGGCACATCTCTTCGACTCCACCATTCTCCCTGCATTAACATACGCCTCAGAGACCTGGGCCCTACGAAAGCAGGATGAGAATGCTATTCGGGTCTCCCAGAGAGGCATCGAAAGAGCTATGCTTGGAATATCACGTCTCACTCAAGTGAGAGAAGGAATCCGGAGTTCTGACCTCCATCGCTATTCCAGAATCAGGGACGCTGTCTCGTTTGCCAAGGCATCGAAAATCAGATGGGCTGGACATGTAATGCGATTTGGAGACAACCGCTGGACTAGAGCCGTTACCGACTGGATCCCACGGGATGTCAAAAGATCACGTGGCCGCCCACCTACAAGATGGTCAGACTTCCTTGTTAAGACCCTGAAGGAACGGTTTGAGGCTCTTCATATTCCTGAATCAACCAGATGCCATTGGGCTACATTGGCACGTGATAGGGTCCAATGGAAATGTTACTGGCGCCCGCTCGAGCAAATCGATGAGTAACGGGATTCAAGTGATTCAAGTGATCAAGTGACAAAGACATTGGGCAGGGCTTTCTTGTGTGCACTGCTGTATCTACAGCATTGATAACAATGGCCCTAGTAATTGTGCAAACAGTATTTGTTGAATGAATGAGTGAATTATGGCAAGGTAGAGGAAAGAACATCTGGAGATGAGTTTGGCATCTCCGACCATTTATTTGCTAGCTGTGGTAGAGACAAGGAAGAAGGGCTGGGAGGAATTAGGGGTGAAGTATTAGAGGGCACTAGAGCAGTGTGAGGAGGCTGAGGCTGTAAGAGGTAAGATACCAAGGAAGGCATGTAGGCAGAAGTAAGGACTTCAGGATATTGTGAGAACTGTCACAAATTGCCAAGGATCCTATGCAGGGCCCACGCTGGATCCAATGACCCTAAGAGTAAAGTCTATTTGGGATGGTCTCTGCCTAGTGAGTGACCTTGTACACTCAAAAGCCAGGACACCTCTCATATAGCCTTTGCTGAAGGTTGACCCCTGACCTCACTCTGCCTGGTGAACTACTGACAATGTCCAACATGTCCATCGCAGACTTTCCTATTAAAATACCCCTTCCTAGGCACCAGAGAGATAGTCGAGGGGTTAAGGTGACTGCCTTGCAAGTGGCTGATCTGGACTTACTCCCTGTCACTGCATCTGATCCCCAAGCACAATCAGAAGCAAGTCCAGAGCACAGAGTCAGGAGTAGCCCCCAGCACTGAAGGATATAGCCTCTAAAGCCAATAAATAATTTTTAAATGTTCCTTCCTGGCTTTTAATAAAAATATTGCTCATTCAATTTACAATCAAGTCAGGATGGTGCACTGAACCATAAGCAAGAAAATGTGTTCCAGAGACCTAAAAGAGATTGTGATAGAAAGTAAAAAAAAAAAAAAAAGAACCAATGTGAGCAGGAAAAATAAATGCATTTCTGAGATGACAGAAACAAAGACAGAGAGTCCAGAGGACAGGATTTTACCTACATGCCAAAAGCAGCCCCTTGGAAGCATCCCGTGACATGGCTGAGGCTGGCCAGGTGCGTTCACAGAGAGCTCTTCATGACCCAGCTGCAATGTGCTACCACCTCAGCATTCAGGTGGGGAAAAATATGTTTTGACAGGAGGTGAGTTTGTGGCCACACTTCATTGCTCAGGGCTTACTCCTGGCTCTGTGCTCAGAGATCTTTCCTGGCAGTGCTCGGGGACTACGTAATTGTGACAGGGATTGAACCCGTGTTGGCCGCATAAATGACAAGTGTCTTACCTGCTATACTATCTCTCCAGCCCAAAGATGATTGGTTTCTTAAACAGTAACTTCAGAACAAACAACTGTTGCTTTTTATCTTTTTATTTCTTCGGGGGGTGCTCTCTCATGTGGATCACTTACTTCCCTTGGAAAATCCAGCCTCTCTTTAAGACAACTGACTCCTCCAGTGGCTGACACACAGGATGAAAACCTCTAAGTACCAGGAGTGATGGTGAAGAAAGGGTGGGTGGACAGAGTGAGTCCAACACACACACACTGACCAAAAGCCTCCCTTCTATATCTCACCCCGCAATTCCGCTTTCTGTCCATGCTTTGGCTGTTGATACCTCTTAGCCACGTCTCATTCCTATTTGTAAAACAAATAGGGGAAACACATGAAACTCATCCATTAAGTTTGATAACTGTTTTTTGCAGGACTCCTCTAAGTGCCTCTGCATCTGTCCTGGATTGCCTCCTGCAGGTCACTTCGCAGATAGGGGGTAGTCTAAATGTGGCAGTTTATCTACCATGTATTCTATACTGGCTGGTATAAATATTCTCTCATGCTACCACAATCATCGTGGGACTAGCTAGATCTTACCAGCATATTTGCCTGGCCACGTTGGATCTCTAAGTAATTAGACCAGAGGGAAATGCTGTTTGCCTCCAAGCAAGCAAGCATGGCTCCCTGATAACTCAAAGGAAACTAAAATACAAGACTACAGTGAAGTAGAGGAGACTCTTGTGAAGGCTTGGAGAAATATTTAACTGGCATTAGTATAGTCCAAATACCAGTAACAATTATAGACCTCATTCCCATGATCTGATGGAGTGGATTGAGACTCTTTATGTTCCTGGAGCAAGCAGATGCCCTTGGGCTCTCTAGCATGAGAAAGGACATATGGAGATGTTACTGGGGCCCGCCTCGAGCAATTCAATGATGAACGGGAAGACAGTGATACAGTGATACAGTATAGTCTTTGGTACAGAGACATGCCATCTCAGAAACCCCCTTCTCTACCCTATAAAGGCACTTCCAGGCAGATCTTGGCTCAAGACATTAGGTGAGGTGCTGGGAGAAATTACCTGAGAGCATTTGACCCTCCCTGCCAGGGAAGTTACATTTAGCTTATAGCTCCTCCCAGCTCTGCTAGGAGGCTTTGAATGAGCTCTGGGTCCTTGTAAACAGCCAGAAGGTCTCCTGAAGTTGCTACATTTCTATAGTGCTGTTTACCAGTTGCAATGCTATGGACTGTACAGTCTAACTGGTGGATATGATCAGCAAGGCAACACGTCTGGGTGCAAGTTGATTCACATACTTGACCAGGGAAATAATATATGTTAGCTAAGAAATATATACCTAAGATTCTGTTAGATCCTGAAACTCTCAACTTTTCTACCCTTTCCAGAGCTAGATATCAAAGAGCCAGAAAAATGGTTCCTCAGACATAACTTGCTGCAAAAGTAAATCTTGTTTCTGTACAGAAAGTACTGGATTTCTGCTGAAAGGTTTACACAAGCCCTCATACTGGTACTGACAGCACTGATGCACTCGGGTCATTTCTGATCAAAGACTGAAACTGTTTAAAAGAAGCTTCGTTATCTGAGTTCTTGCCCCGAGTGAACTGTTCTAGATACAAACTTCAAAGCAAATGCTCAAGATAGCCCCCCAAGGTAGACCATGACAACATAAGATGAAGTCTGTTTAAGTCACAAACAAGTGACAAATCTTTTGGGAGGGCTCCCTGATGGCAAGGGGAGCTTAGAGTCCACATTCATTAGTGTTCAGAGGCTGCTTAAGGCTCTATGCTGGAGATCACTATCGAAGGGGCTCATAGCACAGTGGGGAGGGCATTTACCTTACACGCAGCAGAATTGTGTTCCATCCCTGGCATCCCATATGTATGGTCCCCCGAGCACTGTCAAGAGTAATTCCTGAGGGGCTGGAGTGATAGCACAGCAGGTAGGGGGTTTGCCTTGCACGCAGCCAATCTGGGTTCAATCCCGGCATCCTATATGGTCCCCAAGCACCACCAGGAGTAATTCCTGAGTGCAGAGCCAGGAGTAAGCCCTGAGCATTGCCAGGTGTGGCCCCCAAATAAAAAAGAATAATTACTAAGTACAGAGCCAAGAGTAACCAATGAGCATTGCCTGGTGTGACCCAAAAAGAAAAAAAGGGGCATTTCTTCCTTATAAAGTGACTTTAGTTATGATGAAAGGTTCTACTGGTTATCCATCATTCATTCTCAAGATACACCAAAGGTTGGCTCAAGAATGTATTATATCTATGACTTTCACATAACTATTTATTTAGGTAAGTTCATAAATAAGGTGTTCATACAAAAGACACACAGAGAGACTGGGAGAAGACACATGCTATATCAAAAGCAACCAAGGGACCAATATTTATCTTAAACAAGAAACTCCAGCATATTAGCACAAAAAAAGAATCCTGGTTGAAAAGACAGCAAAGAAAATGCACAAGCAGCAAGCTGCAGGAAACTTGAAAGGCTAAGGAACATAAACATATAAAGAGATACTCAAAGTCACGGCGATTACATAAGTCTCAGTTTACCCTCAGCACATTAATAAAAGTTTAGATATAAAATAAATTATTAAAGGTCTGCTATAGGGGCAGGCTTAAGCGGTAGTTGGGAAAATTGGAAATAATGGTGGTGAGAAGTTGTAACAGTGATGGAACAGGGATTGAATATTGAATGTTTGTAAAAATGAACAACTTTGTTAAAAAAGTGAGTAGAGCCCACTAATTTCAATAACTGAAACAATAACACAGATGGCCCATTTTGCATGTAACAGCTTATTAAATAGGTCATGACTTTAGCAACACCATTACGAGACATATGTTGTAAAAAGTAATATAAAGTAAATTAATTAGTGCCTGCCAGGGAGCCGAATGGAGGGGGTGGAAACTAGGGTCTTTGGTAGCAGTAAGGGCACATGGTGGTGGGACTGGTGTTGGAATAGTGACTACCGAAACAACTGTATTGTGAACAACTTTGTAAATCACAGTGTTTAAATAAATTTTAAAAATTAAAAAAAAAGTTGTCCCAAAAAATAGAATTAAAAAAAAGAAGTTTGGATAATGCCTAGGGTTACTGGAATTTAACTATGTAGGGTGAGGGACTTGGGGGAGCCTTTCAGGACAATAACCTGGAAATATACTTTCAAAATAAGCCAATTTACATGCTGAGATCTAGTCATCCTGCTCTCTCTTACATGTCCCCAGAGATGATAGCAGAGGTGATTAAGGGATGTGTGCACTGATGCTTGTTCCAATGATATTTATATAGACAGACCTGAGTTGGTCCACAAGCCCAGCACTGAGATTATGGCTGAGAATACATAGTACATGCACACAAAGGGATAGCCGCAATAAACGAGAATAATGAATCAAATGTGTTTATGACAGCCTCTATGAAAGTGTATTTCAACGTTTGGTGCTTAACTTGCCTTGCATGAGGTCCACCCTGGTTGGATCTCTAGCACCACATACAGTCCCCGGAGGACCACCAGGCGTGAGCCCTGAGCACAGAGACAAGAGTAAAACTTGAACACTACTAGGTATGACCCCCCAAAAACACACACACACACACACACACACACACACACACAAATCATGGTGCTTACTGAACTAAAGCAAATACCATAAAAATTTTAGCCAATGCACCAAAATAATATATACTTTACAAATATGCACACACCCAAGAACAGTAAGTTTCCAATAGTGAATGACAAATTGGAAAAGGACAAAAGGACATGAAAGTTCTGCAAACTGGAACTTTCTTACTTTTGGATAATAAGCGTATCTATCACTAACATAACTTAGCCCCTGTGTTAAAATCTGCTTAACTAGAGTTGATTCTCTTCTCTGCTGAACCCTGATATGAGTTAGTCCATTTTTGCTTGATATGTTTTACTGTATTCAAGACTCTTAAAGTTAAATCTTGGGTGTCTAACAATGGGGTTTATTGCTGCTGCTTGTTTTTCACTTTTGAGTCACACTCAGAGATTCTCAGAAATGACTCTCCAGCTCTGTGCTCCAAATAAATCCCAGCAGTGCTCAGGAGACCTGAGGTGCTGGGGACTAAACCTGGACTTCCCACATGCAAAACATTCACATCAGCACTTTGAGCACTGTCTCCTTATCCAACAACTATGTGTTTTAAAAGCTCATATTTCTGGAAAATTATACAAAAACATGCTCTGATGCATCTCTTTCCCCTAAATAGCGACACCAAGTTCCACCAATAGCATATGAAAATATTTCTATCATTTTACCAATCTGAGTCAGAAAAAGATCTCATTTTAATTATTTAACTTTAACTAGTGAAAACTAGTAAGGACTTTGTCCGTCTCTAGTACCTTTTGCCTTGATTGACTTCTTCCTCAGTTAGTCAAGTTGGGTAGCCCCTAGAGATTTGTAAGAAATCTGTTTCCCAGATTTGTGTTTGCTTATTATGGAAGAAGGGGATGGTTGAGAGGAAAAGGGAAGAGATACAAGGGATTTATACCCTGAATAGAACCATTCAGGCTCACAGACACCAGCCAGAGTCCCTGAATATGCTACCAACCATCAAACTACCTAACAATACACTGCCAGGCTGGATGTGGTTCTCCAGTGATGTTTAGAGTCTTGGCACTTGGCCAAGCTGATGAAACTCGTGGTACACCAATCTCAGAATGAAAACTCTGGGAGCCCCCTCAGGAGGGGCACAAGCAGGTAAAAGATTGCCCTAGTTCTCCAGACCCTGGAGCTCGAGGTTGGATAGGTGGCTGTGCAATACCTCCAAGTTTCACAATATTCGGGAGGTTATACTGGCGGTGTTGGGACACTGAGAGCTTGAACAACTGTATAATGAGCCACTTTGTGAATCGCTGTTTTAAATAAAAATTAATTTTAAAAAATTCCACAATACGACAGTCCAGAAGGAGCACAGCAAATTATATGGGAAAGTAGCCCAGAAGCCCACCAAGCTAAATAAGTGAATGCAGTAACAGAGCAGGCTTCACTTATATCACTTGTCTTCCTGTTGTTCATCGATTTGCTCGAGTGGGCACCAGTAATATCTCCATACGTCCTGTTGCATGCTAGTGTAGCCCAAGGGCATCGGCTTGCTCCAGGAACATAAAGAGCCTCAAACCATTCCTTCAGGTCATGGGAATAAGGTCTATAATTGTTACCGGTTTTTGGCATATAAAATATAACAAGGGTAGTTTGCCAAGCTCATGCGGTGCGGTTAGTTAAGAGTAGGCTTAACTAGCAACAAACAGCTTGGTGAATCCCTCAGACAATGACTTTAATAACACCATTGTAACATAGAACAATTTTCATAAAGTTTCTCAAACTGAACTCTTTCTTGGTTAATTCCACTTATCATTTTGTTCTAATAAGCAATACAAAATAAATTATTTGTGCCCGCCAAGGGGACAAGCTTGGGAATGAGTGGGAAACTGGAGACAAGGGTGGAGTTCTGGAAGGTCACACTGGAGGTGGGATTGGTGTTAGAACACTGAATGCCCCAACCAATACAAGTTGTATTATATGCAACGCTGTAAACCACAGTGTTTAAATAACACTAGAGAAAACATCTAGGCCCTTGGAATGATTTAGTAAATGTGGTCTTCCAATTAAACTAAGAAAGAATTTGGAGTAGATTAATATATAGGGTCAGGCCAAATATTGTCCACTTGTCTGCCAAGGATCACTGTCACTGTCTTCCGTTGTTCATCGATTTGCTCGAGCGGGCCCCAGTAACATCTCCATATGTCCTGTCTCATGCTAGTAGAGCCCAAGGGCATCTTCTTGCTCCAGGAACATAAAGAGCCACAATCCATTCCGAATGAGGTCTATAATTGTTACTGGTATTTGGCATATAAAATACAACACGGGTAGCTTGCCAGGCTCTGCCGTGCAGGTAGCATACTCTTGCAGTCATCTTTAAGTCCAGCATTTAATGATGAACCGCATGATAGGCTGGTCTGCTGGGTGGAGTTCTGACGAGAGAGAAGTCGGATGTGGAAAATGGAGGCCCTCATGGAGTGGGGGGTCGTCTGGCTTGTTGCAAGGCTCTGCTGGGCTGGCGGGCCAGGGCTAGAACCCGCCATCTCTCCTGGGCTCCCTTGTGAGCAGCTGGGCACAGGGAGAGCAAGTAGCAGCTCTCGCAGTCTTTTATATCTGCCTATATTTGTACTCTCACACATGGGGCAGAGCTGTTCCTTGCTCTCCCTGTGCAAAGCCGTTCATGAGGCAGTCGGGAGGCATGGCGGGTTCTAGCCCTGGCCCACCACCTCGGCAGAGCCTCACAACAAGCCAGACCACCGCTCCTCACTCCACCGGGCGCCCGCCATTTTCCACTTCTGGACTTCCCTCTCGTCAGAACTCCACCCAGCAGACAAGCCCATCACAGCCCGGCTCGCGGCTGCTTGCGCCCCCGTGGTTCATCAATAAATGCTTTATTTGGAGGTGTTTAAAAGAGTTTGCCTCCCGCTCGACAAGCCTGGCAAGCTTCTCGTGTTGTATATGATATGCCAAATTCCAGTAACAATTATATTAGGTCATTCCCATGAACTCTTAAATAAAGAGTTTAAGGCTCTTTATGTTCCTGTAGCAAGCTGATGCCCCTGGCTCTACTGGCACGAGATAGGACATATGGAGATATTACTGGTGCCCGCTCTAGCAAATAGATGATCAACGGGAAGATCGTGATCATGATCGTGATAAAATCATGTGAACTTAGTACAACAGCTAAGATATGGAATCAACCTATGGGTCCAACAAAGCTAAGTGGACTGAACCATGAAGATGTGACATGAAGATACACAATGGGAGATTACAGGCAGCTCTAAGGAACAATGAAATCATGAAATTTGCTCTAACTAGGATGGCCCTGGAAGATGACATGTTAAATGAAATAAACAAGATGATCTCATTTATATGTGTTAATGTAGAATAACTGGGTGAGGGTATGCAATATTTGAAAAGGAGAGATGCCTAGATCATCTCTGGCCCCAGAGTATAGGGATGAGAAGGACAGAGAGGAAATCAAGGGGGAAGCATGGAGGGGGAGATAGACAGGAAGCAACGGGAAATAAGAGTAAAGGGGTTCCATGACATGGTGGTGTAAATGAGTGGCATAACTAAATATTCAAACCACAGAGTCAACAACACTGAAAACAAGAGCTCCACACTTCAACAACCAAACTTAAAAATGTACCTATCAAAGATATAGAATGACAGCATTTATTTACATGATATGAATATATATCACTTGTCTTCCTGTTCATCGATTTGCTCGAGTGGGTGCCAGTAATATCTCCATTCGTTGGAAATGAGGTCCATTATTGTTACTGGTTTTGGCATATCGAATACACCACAGGTAGCTTGTCAGGCTCTGCTGTAGCTCTGAGTTCATCCCAGGGAGCCCAGCCTTGTCTGCCAAGGATAGGCAGTCAAATCATGATAATTGTCAGTTATTCAGACTGGGAAGCAACACTATGACCCCAAAGGAGACTGCATCTTGAAAAAAATACACACGACTAGAAAGAATGACATTTTCTTATGCCAAAGGGATGGGAAGAAAGGAACCTTGGGATAATGGTGGAGGGTCTTGGCACTTATGGTGGACATAGTATCACAGTTCTGCAAGTAAAAAGAAACCAAAAACATACAATGGAGAAGTCTTGGGCATCTGATGGTGGAGAAGGTGCAGTAACAACGTCAAAATCATAAGTGTTGTAAGTCAAGATGAAAGAGCAGATGCACTCTTATAACCATGCTACCTAAACTAGAATAAAATTAAAAGGATAAATTCTCATGAATAATGACACCAAGTATTTTGAAAAATGTTAAAGTTTATTAATATTTGAATCCACATAGTTAATTCAACTAATTATTTTACATGACATCTTCACTAGACTGAGGGTTCAAGGATTTGAAATGATCTGTTACATAGCTCATTCTAGTAAAGACTGAAATTCACTGTATTTACATCAGGCAAAGTAGCATCAGCAAGAAATTGTCACCTAACTGTGGGAATAATATTCAAAATGCATACTTTGAAGAATTCCACTTTAGAAACCAACAAGATATATTTCCTAGCCACACACACAGCTATAGTGCTACCATTTTGAAAATGTCCAATTTCATAGATGGTGCATAATTTTCAAGTCTGAAAGTCAGTACTAATCTCTATTTCTTGTGTAGCCTTTAGTAATAAACACATCTAGATACTGTCCTCAGGATAAGTTTTATAAATGTGCAAAACATTGGGTATTACCAAGACATGTCTTTCCTCTTTCTGTTTTTATCATTTTATCCTATTCTGTAGTGTTTAAAAAAATTTAAAAGGCTGTATCACATAGCTTCTGGGTTTAATGTGTTTAATATGTCTATTGTAGGGCATACATGTGCTTTTCTGGTTCAAGATTGATTGCACTCTTTAAAATAGAGTGGAGAAGCTTTCCTGCCATTCTCCTTTCTCCCACCCCAACCCCTTGTAGCTTGAAATAAACACTACACATAAAAACTGCTCACTCTCAGGAAACCCTTGAACAACTTTTTTTTGTCCAACCTTTACAAAACAACTCAAGGTGAAATTTGTGAGAAAGCACATATCTGCCAAAAGTCTTCCTGAGATTTTGACTGATTGTTTGCTATCAACAGTTAGATTTCTTTTTAATTGAACGTTTCTGGTGGCCTCCTTTACCTTGTCAGAGAGCTGAAACATATTGACGACCCAAAGAATGAAAATTTCAAAGCATGAGTCTATTTGAAATGATTCATGATTCCTTTGGTTAACAGTACCTAAGGGAAGTCTCCAGACAGAGAAGCCAGTAGAGGGCGATGCTGGACTACTTCCTTCTCCGCCTCCCACCATCTTCCACCTTCCGCCTTCCAAGTGTTAGTTTACAGGATCAGGAGGTGCTAGGGAGGCGTTGCTTTTCCCTTCCACTCACCCTGAAGAACCTTCCCTTCTCTTCCCTAAAGCAGATGAGGTATTTCTAGTCACAGTCAGTATCTTCACTTTTCTTTCTTGAACTACACAGATGACTAATTGAGGCTGGGTCTGAGGAGACCCCACCTATCTATATACATGACAAATTGACACATAAATACATTACATACAACCGACCTTTACATACAGGGTCAAGATGAAAGAGCAGATGCACTCCAGGAGCTAAATAAACTTCCAACATAAATTAAAAAGAAAATAACAGTGTTTTTCCTCTGGCAGGAGAAATCATTTGAAAACACCCCCAAAGTCCTTCCACCCCCACAGGTCCGTTGCTAATGGATGACACGTGGACCCCCAGGGAGGATGCACCCACTCCTGACTTTGGTTTTGCTCAGATTCAGGACACTTTGATTCCAGCCACCTCTGGACCCAGGCCAATGCTGGCGCATGAGACTGAAGAGGGGTGGCCAAACAGCAATCCTTTTCCTCCCCATGAGACCCCAAGTTCTGCATATGGGAGGATCAGGCTCAGTCAGTAGAGACCTCTCAGATCTCTGAGAAGAGAAATAGCATCGACCTCCATGCTGGGGAATGTCTCCACCTAGAAATGTAAGGTAAAGCAACCATGCCTTTCCGTGACTGACCCCACCCTGTAAGGCTCTGCAGGACTGTGCAGGAATTTGGTGAGGAAGATTGCTCAGGGGGCCCATCCGTTTTACTATGTTATATTAGAACCATGGGTCATGGCAACTTTAAATAGATTCTTAGTTCAAACCCTACGCTGATGGGGGGAGGTAGAGACAACCCAGTTTGACAGGGTCCTCTCTGCCAAGGAAAAGCCACAAAGGAGTCTGTGTCTGACACAAGGGGATGGCATCATCTTATCGTTTAAACCCAGGGATGGGGAACCAGAGGATGTCTCTTCCGATTGCAGTGTTTCTACCGCTGTCCAGCCTCACGGATCCGGCAGGCCACGGCAGTGATGAGGGCAGCTCCCTTTCCACTGCCGTCCTCTGACTCCAGGAAGGACACGCCACATTTCGGAGCCAGGTCCTTTACGGTTTCATGCATGACTTTTGCAAAGCTGAAAAAAGTTGGGAGAAGAAAAAAAACAGACTCATTATTGATTGGAGTTCTCAGGGAGGAGAAAAGGCATGTGAGAAACCCTGGGAGAATTAAGGAAGAGGATGGCAGGATGGCAGTCGCTATGGAGTAAGCAATAGTTTGCCATATGAAGGCGTTGGGAAACAGATGCCTTGGTAAGTCTGGCAACGTGCCCTCAAGCTTTGTGATAAGGGGAGAGTGGGAAGCTAAGATGCTGCTCTGGGATTCTGGAAAGTAGTAGTGAATTCAGTGACAGCAGAGAAAGGGAAATTCAAAATGAGAAATTATCCACATCAGAGAAAAAGCTCAACAGGCTTTTTGTAAAAGCATTCAATAGCTTGTTGAAACTCGGGAGGGAAGGACCTAGGATGATCACAGCAATACCTTGTATTCCAGGAGCATGGACTCACATCTATGCTACATCTAATAAAAATGTTTCTATTTATTTAAATACAAAGACGCAGTCTGGGGCTGCTACTGAGATACACAGTAACGGGCAGCACCTTTGATGGGAAAGAGAATCATCAGCACTGAGAGCAGTGCTGGCAGGACCAGGTCACACTCCCAGCTCTCATTTTTAAGGTCTGAGACATACATTCCAAACTGCAAGCCCAGAGACTAGTGACTAGATTTTTGTCCCCCTTCTTGGCACTCATCTGGGGCAGATTCTCCTATTTTCATGACACTGATAAAGAAAAGGGACCTCTCAAGCTCTGCTTTTCAGCACCTCTCAAGCTCTGCTTTTTCACCAACTGTATAGACTCCAGCTCAGTTTCTCACAATTGTGGTAAGAATAAGTAACCATTCATCCAAAGTACCTCTTCATAAACCTTACTCCATCCCACCTACTCCCCAGATCAGGCACACAGCCCTGTATTCTTACTTGTTAGCTACAAAAGCTTCCCTAGGAGCTAAGTGTGCTGTGTAGGGGCTGGAACAATAGCACAGCGGGTAGGGTGTTTGACTTGCATACAGCCGACCTGGGTTTGATCCCTGGCATTCCATATGGGTCCCCTGAGCACCACCAGGAGTAATTCCTGAGTGCACAGCCAGGAGGAACCCCTGAGCATTGCTGGGTGTGACCCAAAAAGCCAAAAAAAAAAAGAGTGCTAATAGTTTGAACTAATTTACTCAAAACCTAAGCAAAGGAAGGGAGAAAGAGACAGAGAAAGACAAGAGGGCTAGAGAGATAGTATAGGGGTTAAGGCACTTGCCTTGCATTGGCCAATCCTGGTTCACTCCAGTACCACATATGGTCCCTCCAACAACTGCCAGGAGTGACCCCTGAGCATAGGGCCAGGAGTAAGTAATCCCTGAACACTGTCAGTATGACTCAAAAACAAAATCAAATGAAAGAGAGAGTAAGAGAGAACAAAGAGAAAAGGAATTAAGTACTTCCTATTGGATGAGGGAGAGTGTGACACTTTTTCCATAAAAGGCCTAACAGCAGATGCTTTCAGTTTTGTGGCCCAGCTGTTCTGGTGTGACCACTCTGCCACAATAGGGGAAGAAGCACTGACCACAGACAAGATACAAATGATGGACAGGTGTGCATTCCAATGAAAGTTTATTTACAAGAACAGTGGTGGTCTGCCTACCCCCACTCTAAACTATAGAAAACATCTCCCTTCAGAATTCCAACATTTGCTAATGGTCAGAGCACTATTTGTAACAGTCAAGATCCAGAAATAATCCAAATATTCATAGCTGTAGAAAGTATACAGTCACGCATCACTTCACCCTTCAGTTCAACAATGGAGCCACACTCATGAGAGTGGTCTCAATAGCTGCACCGCAGAGCTGAGGCGGGTAACGGTCTACAACATCTTGGTTAGTATCAAGCTCTCAGCAATTTGCACAGCCCTGAAATCACCTAGTGATGTATTTCTCAAAAGGGCTCCCTTTTGTTAGGCAATGCATGGCCACATGCAGCCAAAGGTATGTTGCACAGCCGTGCTTCAAAATCACAAAGGCTCTGTGGAAAACAGCCACATGAGCTTATGATAGAATTTATGATAACACAACACACATAAATTTTAAACCTTCTGCTAGGCTCAAAATTAAGTCAGACGGAGCTGGAGAGATAGTACAAGACAGTAAGGCACTGCCTTGCTTGCAGCCAACCCAAGTTTGATCCCTAACACTGCACATGGTTCCCCACCCACTGCTAGGAGTGCTCCCTGAGCACAGAGTCAGGAGTGATCCCTGAGTACCACAGAGTGTCATCCCTCCAAAACAACAACAACAACAACAAAATCCATAAGTAAAAGGAATAATCTAAAAGCAAAGGTAGATTCCTGGGAAGGGGTGAAGCAGGATCAAATCTCCATAGCCCCCTTACCCCCCGGGGAGAATAAGGGGTGCAGTTGGAACACGTATGGGAACTTCAGACTGGGCCATGGAAAAAGCCCAGGCCGACTTCTGGTTCTTAATCTCTCAACTGTAAGAGGCACATCATATATATACGTTGTCTTTGAAATGTCTGGTGATTGCCATAAAGAGGGCATGGGGAAAACAGAAAGCAGGGAATGAAAAGAAACTAGGAGAGAGCTGGTCCAGGAGGGGGGAAGTGAGTACTCACTGAGGATGTAACTTGTAGAGGGTCCCATCCACACCCACTGTTACTTTGAGAGAGTCCAGCCCACGGTTTTCTCGTATTTTGTCCACTACAGCAGCCATGCCTGCCCCGAGAGCTGGGCTGCCCGCCGGCCACCACGGTGCACACCTCCTTGACAATGATGCTGTCGTCACAGGTGCTCTCCAGCCCCAAGTGGCGCAGGATGGCGCGGACCTGCAGCAGGGCCAGGCAGTCACTGGAGGGAGAGAGGGACAGCGAGAGGTCAGCCACCAGGAGAAGTGGCAGGCATCTGGGCAGCACACAAGGGCCACTGTCCCCCACAGTAGAGCCTGCTTTGGGGCTCAGTTCAGAACCAAGGTTTATCCCACGGACCACGCTGGCTCCCGGAGAGTGAGGGGGATCAGGAAGCAGCACCTGGTTCCCTGCACCCAGGCAAGGCCCATGGCTGCCCCAGACCTGATACTCGCAGCAGGAGAGTCACTGTCTCCATAGCCTGGTTGGAAAATTGTAAGGGTGTCAGTGATGTTTGAATGTGGTCATTTCTATTGCAAAATTCTCTTGTGACTGGCTTGGTGTGGTTGGTGGTTTTGTTTAGTTTGATTTTGTTTGGTTTGGTTTCTTCCCCATTGGTGCTAGGTTACCCATGGTGGGTGCCTGGGTTGAGGGGGGTCATTTATGCCTCCTGTCACCGCTAGTCATGAGTCAGTGGGACAAGCTCCATCTGCGCATGCGCACTGACAGCCCAGGGCAGGCAGCTCGTTTTTGGCTTCTCGTTTCCCGTTTGCTGTGTGGCAGACTCATACAAGGTTCATTTTTTTTTAAAGGACTCAGAAAGACACTATTTTTATTTGGAACAGACTTTGCTGCCTGTAGTTCGGAGAGAGGCTTTGCTTTAACAGAGGCACCGCAAGCCTGTTTTTGCATTTCAGGACAAGGATGCTTTCACTCAGTCTAGTGGCCTGATGACTGCAGCCTGCTCTCAGGGGACCTCTGGTGAGCATGAGTCTTCTTAGGAAGTTACTTTCCTCTGTGCATCTCTATGTGCCTCCTCTGAGCAGCTGTATTTCCTCCTTTGGTATTTGATTCAAAACTCAGCATGGGATCAGAGAGGAAGTACAGGAAGTTAGACATTTGCCTTGCAGGTGTGACTGACCCTGTTTTGAATACCGGGACCACACATGATCCTGGAGCACCATGAATTCTGAGCACAGAGCCAGGAGTATCCTTGGAGGACCATCATGTATGACCCCCCCCCCCCCCACCACCAACAAAGATAAATAACAATAAATAAAAGTCAGCATGGGCTCATGCCAGCTTAATTGATTTTTCATGAAAATGTTAAAGTACTCATTGTAAACTTGGTACTAAGTAGAAACTCTATCTCAACTCCCCAACTAACCTTTATCTAAGCCAGACCCTGATCTGATGTGAGTTGTGGAAATCCCTGGGCTAGAGAAGAAAGGAGGAAACAATCCAGCTGTATCGGGTCCTAATCTCGTACCTCTCAATCTGAGACAGGAATTTGGTTTCAAAGATTCCTCTTGTCTTGAGCCGTTCTGAAATTCGACCACGGAATAGTAGCCCACGCTTTGTGAAATCGATGAGGATGTTACGGACAATCTCACCCAAGTACATGCCACTGATCATTTTCGAACCTGCAAGTGACATTGAAGGAGGTGAAGGAAGAAGGAAGAGAAATATCCTAAGCTTAACAGACCAGACCAATCACCATGCAGAAGCAAAAGACACACACATTCTTCTTGGAGGACAAAGGAAATACTTGAGTGACTTGGGGGCAGAATCCTGGGTATTGGTGTACACTGACTGACGGCCGTGGGTGAAACTGATCGCCGAGGTCACGATCCATGGGGTTCATTGGGATATCCCCAAGCTTCTGGGCTCATTTACCTTCTCTGGCCTATTTCTGGCTCTTTAAGCAGGAATACACTCAACCCCCACCTGTATGTTTATTCAGGGCAGAAGGCTAAATCTTAATCCTTCACTGGGCAACCTCATTGACCAATTCCTTATAAGTGATTGTCCTTGCCACATAATTTGTGATTTATTTTTTCAGTTACACCTTAAAAGCATATTAGTTAAGTAAAGGGGGAAAAGATAACCCTGAATTTTCCAGATACAAGTGATAAGAGACCCTTCCCAGGAAATCTTTTTAGTTTCTTTCTTAAAATCCAGTGTCCTGGGATCAGAGCTGTCGAGGAGTGGATAGCTTATTGTTCAGTGGATAGCTTATTGTTCAGTTCTGGGGCATTTAGAGCAGGTCACAGGGACACACAGACACACAGACACAGACACAGACACAGACACACAGACACAGACACAGACACATAGACACAGACACACAGACACACAGACAGACAGACAGAGACACACACACACACACACACACACACACACACACACACCTACAACTGGGCACCTACCTCTGTTTTCCGGGATTGAGGGAAAGCTCATCCACAGCCATGTCAAATTTTGTGCGGAAGTCTTCCAGGCAGCCATTGTCCCCGAAGGCCCCCACTCCATGTTGACGCACATCCGCCCCCTCTTCCCCATCCACCAGCTCCACGTTCTGCATCTCCTCCATGTAGCAGGCGTTGCTGCCAGTACCTGTCAATCACAGAGATGGGGGGCATCATGCTCAGGACCTCTCCTGCAGCCGCTTGAGGCCATGGGTCCCTCTGCAGGAAGTACAACTGACTCCTTACCCACGATGAGGCCAACTTCACAGTGAGGGTCCTCGTAGCCACAAGTCATCATAGTCCCAACTGTGTCATTCACCACAGCAACCACATCCAGGTCAAACTCCTGAGAGGATAATGACAGATTCCCACAAAATTAAGCATCATCTCCCTCTCTCTACATACTTGCCAGGGGCATTCTGTGTATCACACTTCTCTGAGTTGGCTCACACTCTCCTCCACAGCTCATGTATTGCATCCTTCCTTGGTGATCCTATATAATAGAGTGTCCTATGGGGGGTGAGTGAAGTTCCTGTTGCAGGACTTCTGGGACAAATCCTTTTGGACTTAAAGAAGGATAAACACAGCTAGAAGGGTGTGCTTCACAGTTGCTCTTGCTGGCTACACATATGGTATGTGCAACCAGTGGGAGCACACAGCTCTTCTTCCAATTGACGGGGTTTATACTGAAGGTGAACTCTGCCTAGACAAGAGATGCGCTTAGGTGTGCAAAGCAAGTAACAGGAATGGCTAGCAGCAAACCAAGCAACACCAAATATAATCTGGTGTAGGGTATTGTGCCCAGGGAAACAGTGGTGTATTTAAGCCCAAATCCAAAGCAAACTTCCTACTAAAGTCATTGGAGCCAGAATCCATGGGTCGTTGAGGTCGTCAGGATTCAAACTTACTGCACAGCAAAGTGTAAAAGTCTGTAAACAAAATTGAAAGTCGGTCCTTTCCCCAGACCACTCACTCTGTCTGCACCAGCTTTCCTTCTCTTTCTCCCACAGCAAAACTGCATCAGATATTAGCTCATGAGTTCATTTGGGGGTTCATGCAATGCTCAGTGCCCAATTTCAGCTTCACACCGAGTACACAAAAATGCTGGGGGGTTCAGTTAAATCCTCCAACCCTTGCCCCACTGCCATGAAACTCCACTCAGCACTTCGCCCACTTTCAAACATGTCACTTCCGGCTCCCAGCCACTTTTCTCCCACCTCTCGCCGGTGGATGGCTTCCTTCAGTAGAGTGACCACGTCCTCGCCCTCACAGCCAGATGCTTTGAAGCCTTTTGTCCACTTGAGAAGTATGCTCTGAGGAAAAACCAGGTGGGAGCAGAAATGAGTTATCAGAGAAGTGTTCCAGGAGGCACGGCTGTGCCACCAGCCCTTGACCTCAGAGGCTGTATGGATCCTCTTACCCACAAATGATCTTGAACCTGCTCCTCTAGCTCGATCCTAGCACCACTTTGTGCCTGGTATTGGATTGTTGCAGGACTCCTCTAAGAGCCTCTGCATCTGCTCTGGATTGCCTCCTGCAAATCACTTCATAGATAAGGGGATAGTCTAAATGTGGCAGTTTATCTGACCATGTATTCTGTACTGGCTGGTATAAATATTCTCTCATGCTACCACAATCATTGTGGGACTAGCTAGATATTACCAGCATATTTGCCTGGCCACGTAGGATCTCTAAGTAATTAGACCAGAGAGAAATGCTGTTTGCCTCCAAGCAAGCAAGCATGGCTCCCCTGATAACTCAAAGACAACTAAAATACAAAACTACCGTGAAGTAGACGAGACTTGTGAAGGCTTGGAGAAATATTTAACTGGCATTAGTATTAGTCTTTGGTACAGAGACATGCCATCTCAGAAACCCCCTTCTTTACCCTATAAAGGCTTTTCCAGGCAGATCTTGGCTCAAGACATTAGCATCTAAAAGGGCCTAGGTGAGGTGCTGGGAGAAATTACCTGAGGGCATTTGACCCTCCCTGCTTCCCATAATAGTGGGAGGGAGGTCTGAGTTGCAGGGGTATAAAATTAGCCTGCTTCCTCTCTAATTCTCTCTTTTTGGGCTCTCTCTTTGTGAGCTCACACCCTTCTTGGGAGTCTTGTCTTTGTCTCCTCTTTACATGGCCTTAACAAGTGGTGGCCGCCATTTTTGCCTACACGTGGCTGGGGTTTTAACCAGGAATCCTAAGGACAGGGTTTTTCCTATTGTTGATTTGTATGCCTGAACCTGTGATAAGTAAAGCCTTTTAAAACTGCATCGGGTTCCTGAGTCTTCATCCATTCCCGCTGGCTTCAGAGGTAGAAGGGAACTTCGCTTCCCAGCACTGTTGGCGACCCCAGCAGCATCCCCGACATTGGATGAGGCACATCCCATGGGTCATGTGTAATCCACAGCAATCTATATATCATCACTGCCCATTCTGCAGGTATCTGAGACTCAAGTCATGTTTCTCAACCCTTTTCCTCATCATGGCTCCCTTGCAAACTCGTTTCCCTCCAGGGTTTCTCCCCATGTCCTTCTGCTTGTATCAAGGTTCCCATTTACATAATTTTCACTATAGAGCCCCTGGAACATCCTGAGGACTTACAGGGGACCATTTGGGACTCTTTTGGAAATGGCGGCTCTTTTTTTCCTCTTTTTGGGTCACACGGGCAATGCTCAGGGGTTACTCCTGGCTCTGCACTCAGGAGCTACTCCTGGAAGTGCTTAGGGGACCATATGGAAGGCCGGGATTGAACCCACTTACAAGGCAAACGTCCTACCTGCTGTGCTATCGCTCCAGCCCCAGGGAGAGGCTGCTCTTGAGTAACTTGTCCACAGCCTGCAGCTTGGAGGAGAGGAGCAGGACTCACCCCAGGGCTGTCACGTCCCTTGCGTGAGCCGATAAGAGCCAGTCAATTTCCTAGACCAAGAACCAAGTTCCAAGCACTTATTCCCCTCCTGAGGAAAAGGAGTTTGCTCTGTCTGGCTGTTCCAACATCTCTTATTAGAGTTTTCTTCCCCACTTCATGCTCTTGGATCCTACCCTATACTAAAGGTCAATGTGTCATCATTTTCAAATTCCAGTAAAGAGTGAACAAGGACCATGCCCATAGCTGGGTAGTATCGAGGTTTCCTCAACAGCATAGAAGAAGCTCTTTAGAAACCCCACAGACCCCTTCAAGACCAGACTTTAAAGACTGTATCAACCATACAGTTGAAAGACTGTATCTTTCTACACAGGACTATTTCCTACATTTCCCCTGCTTCCCTTTTTAGTGCTACAAGCCATCACAGGAAAATGGATGCCCAGGCCCACTACCTAAGAGTCCAGAAGCCATAAACAGTTTGGGTTGTGTTTCTACTCTCCACCTGCTGCTTTGTTTGTCCTTGCTTGGTCGTTCAAGCCCATCATCTTGGCATTTCATCAGCCAGGATAAAATATGGTTTTAGAAATCAACCTAGATGTGCAAGCTGAAGTCCCAAGAATTGGTGGGACACCCCCAGGTCACACGCTGGTCTGGGTAACCTGAGTACCTGCTGTCTTTCCATCAATATAGAGTGACCTTATCAGAGCAGAACCCAGGTCATAGAGAAATCAGCTTCTGCTTTATTTGCTCCTAGTTTTCATAATTATGTACTGAACCAAGGTCCTTATAGTAACTTAATATATAGAACATAATCTAAGGGTGACCTGGAATGTTACAAGTTGGTAAATTGTAAACTGTATGCGTGCATGTGTGTGCATGCATTAAAAATTACAATAGCTTCTAAACTATTTCACTAGAAAAGTCACTAGAAAATATCTATCACATTTTATATATCTATCAATTTTGATACATTCAAAATAAAAATTGCATTAAAAGAAGTGTTGGTCATACACCAGTACTTTCCAATCTCATTAAGTTTTCCCAAAGTCTAGGCCTTGATATGAGTCCATGAATGATTCATAACTTATGAACCATTGAGCAATTAGCTTTGTTTCTAATGTCATTGTTATAATAAATGCACTGAAACAAAGGAATTGGAACAGCTAAAAGTAACACCGCACAAATGTTAATCAGTGTTCAGTCATACCGGATCTGACCAGTTTTTTACTGCAGAACTTCACAAGACCTCAGTTACTAGTATACTTGGTACATTTAACTTACAGGGTGGGGAGAGCGAAGCATTTACAAAACTCAATTGAGCAGTGAAAGGGTTGCTGTTCCAAGGACTCTGCTCTTTCTCCCTCTCCGCTTGCTTTATTCGGTCTGTAGGCACTGCCTTCCCCGCTCCACCCCCCAACCCCCCAGACCTGCCTTTCTTCCAGTTCACTGGCTCTCCTAACTAAACTGTTCCAAGTATTCCTCAGGCCCTCCAGGGGCGTGCTCAGATTAGCATCACACTGTAGGACCCGGGCTTCGGGTACTACGTTCCAAACAAGAGCTCTTGTTCTTTTGAGTTGGTTTCGCCTGTCCTGTTGGTTTCTAAGCACCTGAAGCAAGAACTGGGCCTTTTGTGTCCTTGCAACTCTGTCCACAGCTTACCGTTCACTTGCTGTAAGCTTCTAGCCCAGAGGCTCCCAGATATATTTGTCCTACCACCTCTTTTCAAGAAGAAAAAGAAATCACTCAGAACCCCTGGATTGTTCCAACATCCACTTCAGGAAACACTGTTTCAGATGTATAATTAAGACATTTTAGGAGCACCTGCTTAAATAACATAATAAATAAATAACGAACTGATCTCTAATTTACCCATGATGGACCCACACCAAGGCCGAACGTCATGTGCTCCAGCTCTGCTATACTGTCCTATATACCTATGGCCAGAATATCTGGGACAACCAGGTCCTCACACATTTGCTTCATTCCACAAGGCAAGTTGAGAGGGAATGAAAAGCAAAGAAAACCAGAGAAGCCCCTGAGCAACCAAATAGCAGGAGAAGAATGAGAATATCCTGTAGCCACAAACCAGGGCCTCAGAAACACGAGAGCATTATTACGTGTGTGAGCTCAGGACACCAGAATTCAGCCCATGAGTTGGCCATACCCAGGCTTGGGGGCAAGACACTTTTTGCCTCTCTTATTTCCCTTCTACAAAATAGATATGTCAGCATCTCCTTATACGATTGCTGTAAGAATTAAACAAGATGAGTACACAGGAAGCTTTGTATATGTGTTAAAGTGCTTTAACATGTCACTTGTTCATATTCTTATTACTGTCACCATCCTCATCATCCTGAAGATGAAAGTTGAGCTAACGTGCTTAACCTCCACCAGCTCTGACATATTCATCCATCAACAGGCCTCTTGTGACTGAACATAATACCCCATTTTTCTTCCTCTTAACTCATTTTTTTTTTTCGCTTTTTAGGTCATATCCAGAAATTCTCAGAGGTTACCCCTGGCTTTTCACTCAGGAATTATTCCTGGTGGTGCCTGGGGGACCATATGGGATGCTGGGGATGGAGCCTGGGTCGGCTGAATGCAAGGCAAACACCCTATCTGCTGTGCTATCGCTCGGGCCCCTTAACTCAGCTTTCCCCCTGTTCCAGATTCTGGCTGGAGCATCAAGAGAGCCCATTAGGAGAGCGTGCCAGTGAGATGCTGTTGTTACCTCATCCAGGCTGTTCTGCTGGCAGGGAAGGAGAAGGTGAAGCCCAAAGGCAGGGACACGCCCTTCATGCCCATGTATTCCAGGAAGTCGGCGATGCACTGGACGATGTGGTCAAAGAGCTGCAAGGAGAAGTTGGGAGTGCTGAGAGATAGCGCTGGTTCATGGCTGCCCCCAGCAGGGTCTGTGCACAAGTTTCCATCCCGAATCCAAGTACAAGGTTCAAACATGAATGAAGGCCAAGCTGGAATCCTGGTCCCTGTGGCCTTGCCCAGGAACCAGCAGAGAAAGCACCATCCATTCGGGTCCTAAGATGGTGCCTTTGTAGACTTTGCATGAGGGAGTCCTAGGTTCTTTCCCCATCATCAAATGGTTCCCCAAGCCCTCCCAGCTTGAAAACAAGAGGGTCCCTAGAGCTCCTTTCCAGGCACACTGCCCCACCTCACCTCATCCCGGTGCCATGCATGACCTCCTGCGGGATGGAGTAGATCTTGTTGTGCATCTCCACTCCCCGTCGCTTCGCACGCACGCACCAGCAGGACCCGGAAATTGGTCCCCCAAGGTCCAAGGCCAGGGAAGTCTCCTTTCTCTGAAAAATAAACCCAGATAGAGGGTCAGCAGAGGTATCACCCGCTTCATCACAATGGATGACAGGATTGAATGTATCTCTCCTCTGAGCCCTCTCGGGAGCTCACTGAGAATCTAAGAGGTGATGGACTGGAGCCCCACCTCACGGGAAAGAAAAGAAAATGCCAGAGAGTTTCTTGCTCTTTAGTAGTTTTCAAACAAACCAGGTAGCCCAGCCCCCTGAATCATTGTGATTCTGCTCTTGCACACTCCAAAATAGCCAGCCCGGCTGCCCATACTAAATCAAGACCACACAATGGTAGGCTGCACAGAGAGCATCACCGACCCTTGTTTTATGCCCAGGTTTGTGGGGACAGGACTCTCTCATCTCCTGCTTTTTGGATGCTCAGCTGCTTCTCTGGCCTCATCTTTTACTTTTCATTTCCTCTCAACTTGCTTTGAGGAATGAAGCAAGTGTATGAGGATCTGTTGGTCCCAAATATTGTCACTATGGGCATTTAGAAAAGATATGTTCCATATATATGGGACAAATGGAGGCAAAGAGACTCAGCTGATGATCTTGCCCAGGTCACATAGCTCAGATTAGTGGGGCCGGAGTGATAGCCCAGCGGGTAGGCATTTGCCTTGCACGCGGCCGCCCATGCTGGCCCAGGTTCGATCCCGGCATCCCATATGGTCCCTCTGAGCACCACCAGGAGTAATTCCTGAGTGCAGCTCAGATTAGAAAGAAGAGACCAAATCCCAGATCATGGTCATTGAAACTTTTGTCTGATTTAAGGAAGATCACCATGTCTTAGGATGCAAGACCTATATTCTTTTTCTAGAAAGAGTTGAGTATAAACATTTTAGGCCTGTGAGGCACAGCCTAAATTTCCATTATAGTAAAAGGGAGTCATAAATGTATGCTGACAAAAGGTAAAGCTGTGTCCTTAATAAAACTTTTACCAAAGTACAGGGTGGGCTAGATTTGTCTCACAAACAACTGTCTGCCAACCCTTGACCCAGCGCTTATAAGAACTAGTCATGGAAGTAAATTCCTGGGTTCGGACCCCAGGTCTGACTGACACTTTCTAGGTCTGTGAACTTCCATAGATTTCTACAAAGTGAAAGTATTTTTAATGCTAAACTTAACAGCTTGTTAACAAACAAAACTAACTATATAATCTATTGATGCTCAAAGCTCAAGTGAGCTATCATGTTAAAAAAAAGACTTAGATACATGTCTGACACATACTATACATTGAAAAAACATTGACTATTCCTTTCATTTTTTGGTAGAGAAGTGCCCTGGAAAAAAACTGCTGCAAATTGCTAATGCTAGAGCGGGTCCTCCCAATGATCAGTACCAAGATAAAAGCCCGCCGTGATGAGCGTTGATGAGCCCGCCTTGATGAGGTTGCCACATACCTGTGCCGTCTGGGGTGGCACACACGTAAGTGGGCAGCATCTTGACCGGGGCAACAGCGTGTGTCTCCTTGCTCAGACCTCGCTCCATTTCTACCTTCATCCTCTTCTTGATCTCCAGCAGCTGCTCTCGGCTCAGCTTCAAATCCTCCAAAATCTTCTGGCGGGCTCGGTGTTGGTCAGCCAGTCTGTGGGCCACTGCTGTCACCATGGCTGCCCCCTTTGCCGCTGCCATCCTCGGAGCGGAGGAAGCGGACATCACAGTCAGGCACCAGGCGCCGAACAGCCTTGTGAAGTCTCTTGGCAAAGCTGTGGAGGTCACCAAGAGGGAGCGAAAGACAGGTCAGCCGGGACAGTAGTGCCAAGGATTCAGGACCTCACCGCTGGACCACACACCAGCAGACTTGCCCAGAGCAACAGATGCTGCCCTTAACACCCGCCTCCACAACTTTCCCAACTTAGGAATCACTGTCAAAGTTCTGATACTGGGCTAGAGGATTAGTACAGGGGTCCAGTGTTTGTCTGGCATGCAGCAAACCTGGTTTAATCCCCAGCACCACATGTGGGACACTCTAGCAACACGAGGAGTCACTCCTGAGCACAGAGCCAAGAGGAAGCCCTGAGCACCTCCATGTGTGGACCAACTCCAACCTCTACCATAAAGAAAGTAGCAAGAAATACGACAAAGCCCCCAGTAGTCCAAGGAGCTGAACTGAGCCCTACTATTAGCAATTCTGGAAATCACACCTCCACAGGGGCAACTCTCCCAGCCGGCCACATGCCCAGCTAGAAACTTGTGCGCTGCCCTTTACCCCACTGCCCCAGAAGGCAAAGCAGAGCTGGCTCCTGGAATTGATGGGGTCTCTTTCAAGCCTCTTAGGGGTCCCCAAGAGCTCTGGGAGCTCAGTCACTGTGGCTGGAGACGTGGACTCACTGGGGGTGCTTTTTGTAGACAGAGCCATCGACCCGATGGTGGAGCGCAGCCGGTCCTCGCCCTTGTTCTCCTTGATGCGGCGGAGCACAGCGGCCAGTGTGGCCGCACACAGGCTGGCTGGAGCGGCGTGGACACAATCTGGCAGACCCGGTGAGTGGCCACGCAGTCCTCCTGCGTCGGGTCCAAGCCCAGCCGCACCAGGATTTCTCGTGCCTTCCGAATGCCATCCTTCTCCCTGGGAAGACACGTTAGGGCTAAGGTCAGTGGGGGACACAGGCCTGTGGGGGAGTGGGGGGTGACTGACTGCTTGGCTCCAGCAATGGGAGGGGTAACACGGAGGGGGGAACCATCGCAACCGACCCCACAGGCACATACATGTGTGTATGTGTGCATGCACACTACGCTGCCGTGTGCACACAGAGCACCACGTGACCCTCTGTCCTATAATGGAAAAGCTCATATTTCTTTGTTTTGTTTTGCGGCCACACCTTGTGGTGCTCAGGACTTAATCATGGCTCTGGGCTCAGGAATCACTCCTGGCAGGCTTGGGGGACCTAGGAGATGCCAGGGATCCACCCTGGGTCTGTTGTGTGCAAGATAAATGCCCTAACTACTGTGCTGTCTCTCCAGGCCCAGCTCATATTTCTTAAGTACACTTATGTAAGAAGGAGGCCCTGGTCTTTACACTAATTTGGGTACAGGAGTCTGTTCTATTTTTTTTGTCTTGAGTCGAATAGTGTCCTTGCCACCAACCACTCAGACCAGCTATGGGAACCCAGCGGTGAAGCCCACCCGACAGAGCAATCGGAGTGCACTGCATTTCAGAAAGGAGGGGCCAAGACTTTCCACATGCTAAGAGGCCAGTGCTGGAAAATGAGCACTCTCCTTAGGGAAACTAGTAGAATTTTCTTTTAAACGTGTTAAACGTCAGAGTTTAACAAGCAGGCCCAGTTCTTCCGCATCTCCCACTGAAAACAGTCCAACACTCTGAATGCTTTTTGCATGAAGCCCTGCCAGCATCAATATTGTAATTCACGTAGACCTCCCCCAAAATTTAAATAATAATTACATTTTTTAAATAATCAAATTTTTAAAGTGCTAAAAAATGAAGCTTTCAATTAAAAAAGTCACTGAAATCTGCTGTATTCAATTTAAAAAAGTCACTGAAATCTGCTGTATTCAACCAAGCATTCCTCCACCCTAGCCATTATCACCCAAGCAGAATCCAGTACAATACCCGAACACCAGATCAGTGGGGCAGTGCTCCCTGGCACTCGGGCAGTGGGTCCAAAGGTGGAGATGCTCTGGTAAATAAAGCCAAGCCACAGGCGTGCCATGGCCCGCACTGGGTGAGGCCTCTTCCTGTCCACATTTGAAAGGCCCCAGGGCAGTGTCCCATCCTCATTCCCCCAACTACATGTTCATCCTTCTGTGGACTCAGTGAATAGAGCAAGAACCCAGAATCTTACCCTTCAATGTCGGAAACATCTTTGGTCTCAAAGCGACCCTTAGCAAGGAGTTCTTGGCTGAGTTTCCCCCGAAAAGCAGCTCCTCCTTGGCCATCTTCACCAGGATCAGTCTCACTATCTCCCCCATGTACATGCCACTGATCATCTTCTCAAACCTGCAGGATACAGACGCCAAAAATTTAAGGACCTCAACTTTCCTGTGGCGCAACATGCACACACATGAAACTGCAAAACTTTTGAAGCTTTGGTACAGAATACAGAGTTAATGCGTGTGAGCTGGAGAGGAGGGGGGAGAAGTGTGAGCAGCTGCTGTCCAGGGATCTGGGGCCTTGCCTGTGCAGGAGTTGGACATTGATGGATGGGGAAGGAGGGGCCCATGGCAGCTAAGACAAACCCATGAGAACCCAGGGACTGCAATATTATGGAACAGTGAATTTTAGATGAAGTAAATTACATGATAGGGGGCCGGAGCAATAGTCCAACGGGTAGGGCGTTTGCCTTGCACACGGCTGGCCTGTGCCAGCCCGGATTCAATCACCCGGCATCCCATGTGGTCCCCCAAGCACTGCCAGGAGTGATTCCTGAGTGCAGAGCCAGGAGAAACCCCTGAGCATTGCCGAGTGTGACCCCCCCCCAAAAAAAAAAAAAGATAGGTAGTGGGCTTTTCCCCCTCTAGCAAGGAAATGTGGTTTATATTGAGGGAAAATGGAGGCCCTCATAGAGTGGCCTATGATGGCCTCTATGAGGGCCTCCATTTTCCACATCTGGAATTCTCTCTCGTCAGAACTCTACCCAGCAGACCAGCCTACCACAGCCCAACTCGCGCAGCCGCTTGCGCCACGTTTCATCAATAAATGCTGGACTTAGAGATGACTACAAGAGTATGCTACCTGCACGGCAGAGCCTGGCAAGCTACCCGTGTTGTATTTGATATATATGCCAAATACCAGTAACAATTATAGACCTCATTCCGAATGGATTGAGGCTCTTTATGTTCCTGGAGCAAGCAGATGCCTTGGGCTCTACTAGCATGAGACAGGACATATGGAGATGTTACTGGGGCCCGCTCGAGCAAATCGATGATGAACGGGAAGACAGACAGTGATTGAGGGAAAGGGTTGATTTCTGGAACACACTCAGCAGTGCTTTGGGGCTACTCCCACCTCTGTGCTCAGGGGTCACTTCCAGTGGTACTTGGGGGAGAGATGTAGTGTCAGGGATTGAACCTGGACCAAGTTTCCCACATGCAAAGCTTGTACTCATCCTTTGAGCTCTCTGGACCCAGAAAGCTTTATTTTCCCTTCCTTCCTTCCTACCTTCCTTTGTTTTTTTCTTTATTGTTGGTCCTTACCTGGCGGTGCTCATCATCACTTCCTGTTCTGTGCTCAGGAATCAATATAGGCAGGGCTGCCAGAGATGGAACCTAGGCCTGATGAGGGCTAGGGAAGCATCTTACACGCTATATTATAGGAAATGCTATTTTCAAGTGAAATTTCATTTAAAATGTCAATACTTATTTATAAGAAAAAAAAACTCAGATTATCCTGGGTCATTGACTGGAAATAGAGCACTACAACCCTCCCCTCCCTGCACCAACTTCAGTCATAGGTGGATTCCTGAGACAACAATGGAGGGAGTATAAAAGTGTAAAAACAGTGGGAGAGGTTGGGGGGGAAGGAGGGCAAGATGGGTCAGAATAAGTGCCAGGTGGTCTCAGGAATCTGGAAAGAGAGCTGTTAACTTCTGAGCCCAAGAAGTGAAAAGCACATTGTACATAGACAACTCTCAAGCTGAGGGCAGTCAGGTGGTTTCTTTTTCTCAACACTAGGTGACGCTGCTTTCTTTAGAAGACAGTTGAAAGACAGCTCAGGCAGTGTGACAGACAGTTCACAATTTGGGCAGAGAAGCCAGTTTCTTGGTTATCTCAGAAAAGATTGGTCCTAGAGAGAATATGGACACTGGACAGCACCTCTGGACACTGCGCTCGGCTTCGTCACCGGAGGCCCAAAGTAGGAGAGTGCAAGGGATCCCATGTCATCCCGGACTTTAGCTATCTCCCAGAGAGGAAGCTGGACCCTCAGGAAATTAGGACCCAAGGTGAGGCAGAGCTGAAGCCAAGGAGCGAGCTGGCAGCACTGCTCAGGCCAAAGGTACATTTGAAATCTGTAAGCACCGACGCAGGCACAATGCCAGAAGACCACCTGGCTTTTGCACAAGCAATTCTGGATAGTTCAGCACCTTCAGGTATCCTGGGAAGCAGATGCCATGGCAGGGGCCAGACTGGCTTCAAATGTGGGTGGGTTTTTTTTAAACACTTTTAGTCAAAGTTTGGAAAATACTTACCAGAAACATATAAGGAAGATAGGGGAGAAAGCTGGGTCATAGTACAGTGGCTGGCCTCCAGCACCGCATATGGACCCCCTAAGCACAGAGCCAGGAGTGAAGGAGTGACCCTGAGCAGGAGCCCAGAGTAAGCCCTCGGCACCACAGGGCGGGGCCCGCAAACCAAATACCAAACAAAACATGGTGAAGTCCCTAAATGAGGCTACTAATAACCAATAACTAATACCCAGGCTATAACTTGGGGCTACCAGGGCTTACACCTTAGTCCGTGTCCTCCCAGCCTTTGATTTGTCTGAAGCTAAAGCCAGTGGTGTACTGCCAAGACCTGGCTGGTAATTCTGTCTTCTGACACTTCAAAGAGCATGTGACTCCGTAAATGGCTTGGCTCTACCTCACTCATGGAGGCAGGCATTGAGTGAGCAACTTTTCTCACCACTCATGGCAGACGCATGACTTGTGTGCCTATGAAAGTTACAAGTCAACGGACTCACCTTTCAACATGTGAGAGAAGCTTGTGACTTAACCATGCTCAGGGCCAGAGCAATAGTACAGTGAGTGGGTAGAGTGTTTGCTTTTCACGCAGCCAACCCGGGTTAATCCCCAGAACCATTTATGGTCCCCTGAATCCCAACCGGAGTGATCCTGAGTGCAGACCAGGAGAATACCAAGTACTAAATACTCAAGTACCACCTAGTATGGGTTCCCCCAACCAAAAAAAAAAAAGAAGAAGAAAAAAGAAGAAAAATAAACCATGCTCTGAGGAAAATAACCTCAGAAAAATAAACCATGCCCCAGACAGAGCCCTTTACAGGGTTACAAGGTTGGCATCTCCTCTTTCAGCACAGATCTGTGTTAAAGGCTTTACTGCAATAGGCAAAGGTATCGGAAGACCAGAGAGGGCCTAGATTGCTCAAAACATTATGCAAAGGCCCTCAGAGCTTGCAGCAATTCCTATTTCAAGATCTTCAAGGCATTTGGCAAAGGTCTGTGAGGGTGAAATCATGTTTTGTAAGAGTTCAAAAGGATTTTAAAAGTCTGGTCAGGATAGAAAATAGCATTCTGGGTTCAAAATTTTGAAGCCTTCTACAAGCACACCCCTGCCAAGTCACAGGTCCAGGCAAGATAACCAAAAAGACTCCTAGGTCATTATTTCAGTAGCCCTTGAAAAGAGACCTTCAATATTTTTCAGGCCTTGGGACCACTAACAACGGGGCTGGGAGGTCTCAGACTACAACAGGTGCAGTTGCTCACGGCAGCTCTATATGAAAGCTTCAGCCAGTAATTAGGGACCAAGCACCAGGCCTTGTCCTTTGCACCGAGATGGGGTGGAGCCAGTGAACAAGCTTTGAGAGACGCTTCTCTTGGCCAACCCACACAGACGGTTTCCACAGACCATATGCAAATTGGAAAGAAAAAGCAGTGTCACATAGTGTCATACCAGACTGTGACATTCTAAAAGGACTTCTCTGAAGGACACAGCGAAATGCCTGCAGGTCCTCTCTCTAGCTAATCTGTGAGCTCTGTGAGAGCCTACACAGCACCAAGAGTCACGGGTCCTATGATGAATGAACTGTGGGTATCTGACAACCTTTTTTGGGGAGACAAAACTATAAAGCGAACAGACACACACAAGCACACGGCTCCCTGCCCAGTCCCTGCCCCGCCCCAAGGCTCCCCACCCCCTCCCCGGCCCACTACACAGGGGTCTGACTCACAGTTGCTTCCCAGGGTTTAGGGAGCCCATGTCGATCTCCGGTCGAACTCTGTGCGGATGTCATCCAGTGTGCCGTCATCCCGAAGGCCCCCCACTCCATGTTGATACACATCCGCCCCTCGTCACCCTCCACCATGTCGATGTGGCGCATTTCTTCCATGTAGCAGGCGTTGCTTCCCGTGCCTGAGCAAAGCAAGAGATTGCTCAGAGCCCCGCACCTGCTCACCCCAACACTCGCCCCCTCCACTAGAGACCACCCCCAAGCAGTTGTGATTCTTCAGAACAGGAGTAGGGCCATCTTGACATGGTCTGATCCACTACCACCTCCAGCTCCCCAATTTCCAGCTCAAACTTCCAAAGTGACTACACTATTATCTTTCAAAAAAAAAGTGCAAGGGAACACCCAGACCAAGGACTGTCCACTCTTTCCAGCCCAGATCCCACCCACTGAGCAGCACCTCCCTCACCCCCAGCACTCACTCACCCACAATGAGACCAATCTCGCAGTTCTGGTCATCGTAACCACAAGTCATCATGGTTCCAACGGTGTCATTCACCACGGCCACAATGTCAATATCGAAGTCCTGCAGGGATAAGAGGCAACCTTCACTTTACCATCACCGAGAGGGAACATTTGTGAAGACAGAAAGAGCAGCGAGACCCAAAGCTCAAGTGAACCAAGGCTGTCCCTTCGGCCCTTTGGGCCCCAAGCTGAGAGAAAAGACTTGCTCTCTGCCCCCACCCCACCTCCATTTGTCCTCAGAGTGAAGGACTTTACTGACAGCAGTGCTGTGACCTAGTTCATAGCCATCACTGCACTGAGGATCCCATCCTGCCCTCGCCCTCCCATCTCCTCTTCCTTCTCTCCCTTTACTCTCCTCCCCCTCCCCATAACCCTTATGATGAAACCTTTATTTTCTGTAAGATTGCCAAGACTCTTCCAATTAAGGAATGAAGGGTTTAACCATACACTGCCAGGGAAAAGATTATCTGTCTGTCATCCCACCCTAAAGATTCCAAAGACAACTCGTCATATATAAGATTATTGGAGTGCTCAATAATCAATCACTTAGCAATATAGGCAGGCCAAGTCAGTACATGCTATACTTTAAACTTGTATAGATCCCATTCTATTATATAGCATAACTGAAAATATACATTAAGTAAACATAATATCTAATTCCAAGCTATAATACTTAAATTTTAAAAATGAGTTTGCTAAGGCTGTGGGATGGGCAGTGGGAGACATTGATGGAGGGATGCTGATGGTGGTAGTGTGTATGGAGTTAAAAACATTGTATGCCCGAAACTCTTAACAGTATTATAATCAAAATAAGAATTGGAAGAAAAATTAAATAAATAAAATGATAACCCCAAGTTATGATAGCCCCTCAAAGTGTTGCAGGTGTGGCTGTGGTGCCCGGCTATGTTGGCAGGTGGCAGACAGGAGACAGGCTTGTCTACACCCAGGGCTCTGCCCCGTGGGCCCTGGATGGTTGATGGTCTGACATAGAGAAAGACTGGGCCCCGTGGGATAAACCCAGAGCCATGGCAGAGCATGGCAAGCTATCCATGGTGTATTTGATATGCCAAAAGCAGTGACAATAATGGACCTCATTCCCAATGAATAGAGACATTACTGGTGCCTGCTCGAGCAAGTAAACATAATGAGAAAGCAGAAAGGAAACCTCTCTGTAAGCAATGGTTCTCATGATGATTTGAGCTCAGACTGGGAAAGACTTCACAGTAGGCTCCAAAAGAACGTAGACTCCCTAGACCCCCCAGTTTCTACTGCCCACCCCTGCTGCCGCTACTCACTCCTCTCCTCTGGATGGCCTTTCGGATCAGATCCACCACGTCTCTGCCTTCTACACCACTGGATTTGAATCCTTTAGTCCATGAGACCAGGAAACTCTGGAAGGAATGAAAACAGATTCTCAAAACTCAGACTGAAACAATCATAACTAATAACCATGATAAGAGCACTTCCGCAGAGTTAAACTAAGGAAAAGTCATGTCTAAGTGTGGATCTCACTGCCTGACTAGCCTAGGAAGGAGAAACTCAAAGAGCCAGAAGGAATAGTCAATGAATAAGCAGATTCTTGCTCCATGACCCCCTCTCACTGTCCAAGAAGTCAAATTTTATTAAAAAAGAAAAGGGAAGTGGGGGGTAGGATGTCTCACAGGGTTGGGGGTGCATCTTGGACACCTTGGTTCCAATAAAGGAAGGTAACTGTGAATACCAATACCATACATGTCAACCAGAATTCAATCCCAGCATCCACCAGGAGTGGTACTTGAGTGGAGAGCCAAGAATAAGCCCTGAGCATTGGTGGGTGTGGTCCCCCAAAACACACACACATACACACACACACAAATACCATAAATGTCGACATCACTGTAAACACATTACCTTAGCTATGAAATTTTTATTGGAAATTTGTTTATAAAGTTTTTTTAAGGAACTGCCAAAAGACTTGCATTGTCTCATTATTAACTCCATAAACTCCCCCAGAGAGCTCTCTTCCAAGGATATTTATCATAACCCTTTAGAAATCTAAGAATTCTAGGCTAATTTCTCATTCCTTTACCCATCTATGAGGCTTTCATAGGAGGATGATGAAGATGCCCATCTCTGTTACCTCACCCTCCCGCCACAGCTACACACACCCAGGGCACAGAACTGTGAGGATTCATCACACAATATCAGAGCTGCCTCCAAAACCACAGCTACAGGTGGCCCTGAGTTCTTCCCCAGGTCCCAAACCACACTCATGTCTGAAGAACTCATCTTACCTCATCTAGCTTTGTTTGATGACAGGGGAATGAGAAGGTAAAACCCAAAGGGAGCTTCTTGTCTTTGATTTGTAGCTTATCCATGAAGTTGGCCAGGCATTCGGCAATGTGGTCAAACAGCTGAGGGCATACAATACAGGAAGATGAGCAGGGAGACAAAAACAAAGAGAGATCAAGAGCAGAGTTTGGGCTCAGGAAGAAAATGGATGAATGTATACAAGAAATATATCCACTCTGAAGTTTCCACTTACCCAGCTGTTGGGATGGGAGCAATACCTGTACTTGTCCATAGAGTTAAAAAGGATCGAATGATTCCATATATATATATATATAAAGGCTTATTAGTGCTTATTAAATACCTAAGCCATTTATCCAAACTGCTGTTAAAATGATCCTGCCATGCAGGGGGAATCCAAGCCAAAGCAAATCCAAGTCATGGCATGGCCTGAGAACAGAACATCCTTTGGTGGCACTGTCAGAACCCCTGACACAGATGAACAGCTGACTATTTGACCAGAAAGGGCAGCCCATCTCACTGCCAAGAAGTATTTTAGCATCTCTGGGTCTAATTATTGGGGGAGGGGGTGGAACATTCACTGTTGCCATTCTATGCACCAACTTGAAAAGAGAGGCTTTTTTTTCTCCATTCTAGAAATAATTTCCTGGGGTCTTTTCAAAAAAGTCATCTTTGTTTTCTAACTTCAAAAGAGAACACCCAGTGAGTCCAGGAACAGTGTTGAAGGCTAAATAGGGTTTTGTGCATGGACAGTCTCACATCCGTGACCATGCTGAGCAGGATCCGAAACTCAAGAATAAGCTGTATTCACAATCATCGGGCTCTCAACCAGCCCCACAGCCCACAACCTCATGGTCTCCTCCTGTCTACTCAGCTTCCTCAAAGTGATGGTCACTACTGGAGATGCTTAGAGGCTGAGGCCAGGGGCATTTTAATGCAACAAGTAAGCAGAGACCAAAAACACTGCACAAATTCCAAGGAGCTGGTTGACCAGATGACAAAACTGACAAGTCTGGGAGAAGACAGGACAACTGCTAATTTGATTCTTTCCTTTTGCTCTGCAAGAACATGAAAGAATGTAAATGCAAAGACTCTTCCTCAATCTGCTAAAGCAGCAACTTTAGGAACCTTAGGGGCAGGATCCTACTTGCAGTCTCCAATTTCCCTAGTCCAAAAATCATTGCACTAAGCCAGGAAAAGTATTTGTAATGAAAGGAAATGAGAAGTTGGAAGTGTGTGGGGAATGGCAGATAAATGGAGGTCTGCTGGCTGGATATCCACACGTCTGGGATAGGTACCTCCCTCTACAAGGAAGGCTCTTCTGACTTATCAATGTTCAACATTCATAAGTGGATCAATCTATCAATGACAGATCAATCATTGATGTTCAGCATCAATCTAGTCCCTCTGTCTGATCTTGTGCAAATTTAATCACAGTTAATACTAAGACTTTATTTTCCAACTAAAACATTTTCAAGAGCAAACTCAGGGCCTCCCACCAGAGAATCACCTGTGCACACATGCTCAGATGCACACACTGACTTCCTTCAGCAGAGGTGAAATATTTTAATATGTAAATAGGGTTTCTAGGTATATTATTTAATAAGTTCTTCTGGGAAGTAGATAAAAGGCAAAATTCACAGTATGACTAAACAAATTTCCAGCATATTCTTCCTGCCACTCTGCTCAAAATGATCTTTGTACAATTACCCCCAAAGGAAGTTGCAGAATCAGCCTCAAGAGATAAGGTCAATCAAGGCCAGAAAGACAATACAGTGGATAAGATGTTTGTCTTCCACACACCAGACCAGGGTTTGATCCGTGGTACCCCAAGCAGTACCATTAGAACATCAGAAGTGATCCCTGAGCTGAGAGCCAGGAGTAAGTCCTGAGTACAATGGGTGTGTTCCTAAGTGACTCCCCCTCAGAAAAGGAGAGAGGGGGTTGTCAAGCAATCATATGTAGGTGATGAGGAGTGGAGGAACTCAGAAAAGGGAAAAAGCAAAATCATTTCCCCTTGCCAATAGGGCAAAGGGCAGAGAAAAACAGAAGCATTAAAAGATGAACTTATGAGGCCAGGGCGATAGTACAGCAGGTAGGGTATTTGCTTTGCATGTGGCCGACCAGGGTTCAATCCCTGGCATCCCATATGGTTCCCTGAGGAGTAATTCCTGAATGCAGAGCCAGGAGTAACTCCTGAGCATAGCCAAGTGTGACCCCAAAAGCTATAAATAAATAAATAAATAAGTTTAATTTAATTAAATATGAGCTCAAAATAGCAGCCACTGAAAATCTGTAGTTCTTTCAATTAATTCAATTTTTTAAAAACTTAACAATTCAGGGGCAGGAGTGATAGCACAGTGGGTAGGGCGTTTGCCTTGAATGCGCCGACCTGGGTTTGATTCCTAGCATCCCTTTGATTCCTGGCATCCCATATGGTCCCCTGAGTACCACCAGGGTAATTCCTGAGCGAAGAGCCAGGAGTAACCCCTGAGCATTGCCGGGTGTGACCCCCAAAAAAGCAAAAAAAAAAAAAAAAACCTTAACAATTCACTTCCCAGGGCTTGACAGCACATCCAGCACTCGTGACTACCAACTGTCTGAGCCTCCCGAGATACAGAAGTTTTCACCATTGTAGAAGGTTCCACTGAACCTTGTTGGTTCAGAAGAAACTACAAGTTTCTAAACTGAAAGAAGTGGCAGGGTCAGAGCAATAGGACAGTGGGTAGGGTGTTCGCCTTGTATATGGCTGAAGTGGGTCTGATCCCCAGCACCCCGTGTGGTCTCTGAGCTTGCCAGGTGTGATCTCTGAGTGCAGAGCCAGGAGTAAGCCCTGAACATTGTTGGTGTGGCCCCAAACCAAAATAAGTAAATACATAAATAAGAGGAAGTGGAAGGGATGGAACTCAGAAGCTCATGCACTTATCAGGCATGTGTGAGGCCGTGGGTCAGTCCCCAGAACCACAAAAAGAAACAGAATTTAAACAGAATTTAAAAAAAAAATGTGAGGAAGAAGGCACCATCTGCTTCCGGTATTAGAAGCTTCTCTCTGCTTCTGTGAGCTGATGGTCTAAAGATAGACTGCTGGGAGAGAAAGAACTGACACCTTCCAGCCATAAAAAGGCTCAAAGGTTATCATTCTGTGAAGTTAGAAATGTTTCCTTATTGGTCTGAGAATCTGCCGCACCCCTTCCTACAAGACAGGCTTTAAAAAAATCTTAACCCAGAGTTCCTGGCTGGACCAGGAAACAGTTGCCATCCAGGTGCTCACATTGCCGTTTCACAGAGCTTCAAAGATATTTTCAGTTTTGGAAATAGGTGATTCAGTCTTAGTTCTATCTAAAATTTGTGTTGAAAATCCAATTGTTGGGAGCCAGGAAGATAGTACAAATGTTTAGGAGCTTGCTTTGCATCTGGCCAGCCCCAGTTTGGTCCCTGGCACTGCGTATGGATCCCCAAGCCCCACCAGGAGTGATTCTTGAGCATAGAGCCAGGAATAAGCCCTGAGCACTGCCAGAGGACTGCTAAAAACAAAATTTAAAAAAAATCTACCATTTGCCCCTAATTAAAAGATTGCTACCTCGGATATCGGCTGACTGAATACAGGGCAAAGAGTGCCTAAAATTCCACCATAAACGCTTTTGACCTAATGCCTCATTTCCCTTTCTTCAGGTGAAATAAACACCTCTATTTCCAATTTATTTTCTTTAGGTTTCTTTGTTACACTGTAATTTTTTTCCATTTAGTCAAACCTTTTCTTAATATCAGAATTGTTATCATTTTTTAGGTGGGGGCTCAGAGTTTTATTTGGGCAGAATCATACAACAAACTCTGATTGAAAATGCCCACAGTGGCTGGCACTCTGCCTTCCCGCTCTACCCCAGCACTGAAATAAGGAAAGAGGTTTTACCCTCGGTTCAGATCACAGGACACAGAAAGAGTTGACAAATCTCTCCCCACATGTTTTACTCCTGGTCAGAAACTCTGTACCCAGGAGATGGGTGGAGAGAGGCAGGTTAGGAGGACTGGGAGTGAGATTAGGAAAACGCCCAGCCATGTCTTCAGTGACTCCTACGTTGGACTGAGAACTTCAGGGGGAGAAGCAAAGGAGTTCTCTTTAGGCACCTGCATGTGTGAGGCTGATTTCTCCCCATCACCCTGTACCACAAAATGAAAATCAGTAAATCCAATGTAACATAATTGAAGGACACTTTCTGGAGGAGTGGAAAGGGCCGCCAATTTCTCTGGGAAGCTAAGAGCTGGGAGTCATGGCAGACTCATAGCCGTCACCTGCCAACCAGTTAGACACTTGTGATATGGCGAAAACAGAAGTAAATCCTGTGTGGAAACAAGCTCTTTGGGGAACCTTGGAAAGGGGGACCCTACAATAGTTTATATTTACAGGAGCCCCAATCTCATAACACTTCCTTCTCTGGAACTAGGACCAGGTGGCGGGAGCCCAGACTATCACATTCACTTACTCTATGGAGCACTTCTCTGCTGGGGTGTGGGGCATGGCCTACAGTGGATGGCGTTCCCCCAGAGTGGCACAAACACAGGCAGGTCTTATCAATGCGCCTTTGTGCCTCATGCCTGGCCGTCCCATCTCTAGGAGTGAAGGACTAGTCACCAGACTAGCCAAAGCACAATTCCACAGGTTTAGAATGGAGGGACATAGGTGCTAGAGAGTGCAGCAGGCAGGGCGCTTGCCTTGTGCCTTGGTGACCATGGTTCAACCCAGGCATCCCATTTAGTTCTTGAGCTTTGCCAATAGTGATCCCTGAGTATTGCCAGGTGTGACTCAAAAATAGACAAAAGAAAAACAGAGGGCACAAACTTGATGTTAGTATAAAGAAGTCCATAAAGGGCAATAGCCCAGAGGGTAAGGCGTTTGCCTTGCATGCAGTCGACCCAGGTTCGATCCCAGGGATCCCAAATGGTCCTCTGAGCACCACCAGGAGTAATTCCTGAGTGTAGAGCCAGGAGGAACCCCTGAACATTGCCAGGTGTGAAAATAAAACCAAAAAGCCAAAACAATCAAAATAAAAAAGAAGTTCATAAAGAGTTTATATCATTCTTTTCTTGGATTTTATTTTTCGGGTCACACCAAGCAGAACTCAGACCTTATTTCTGGCTCAACACTCAGGTATCACTTCTGGCAATGCTCAGGACCATATGCAGTGCCACAGATGAAACAGGGATCAAACTAGTGTCACCATGTAGGCAAATGCCTTAACCTCTGCACTATCTCTCTGTCACACATATTTAGGATTTAGTTTGGTTTGCTTTGGCCTGGTGGTCATACCCAGTGATGTCAAGGATGTATTCCTAGGTTTGTGCTCAGGGATCACTCATAGTACACAGTGCCAAGATTTATATCAGGGTCAACCACAAAAGCCTTAGGTCTGTTCTATCTCTCTGGTCCCTATAAAGAGCTCTGACCTAGCCTGACACACACACACAGTATGATCTCGTCAGTGTATGAGACTTAAGCATACATAACCAGTAGCAACAAGAGGCCAAAGTCAAAACAATGGGAGACCTGATCCACTCAGCTCAGTTGCTAGGGGAGGGAAGTTGAAAGAAAGGTGTTGGGGGTCCCTGAGGGAAGGGCAGTGATGAAATCATGAACAGTATTGGAAATTAGAGAACCTTGATTAGAAAGGAAGGAAGGAAGGAAGGAAGGAAGGAAGGAAGGAAGGAAGGAAGGAAGGAAGGAAGGAAGGAAGGAAGGAAGGAAGGAAGGAAGGAAGGAAGGAAGGAAGGAAGGAAGGAAAGAAGGGAGGGAGGGAGGGAGGGGAGGGAGGGAGAGAGGGAAGAAGGAAGGAATGAAGGAACGAAGGAAGGAAGGAAAAAAAGAAAGATCAGGGGCCAGAGCAATAGCACAGTGGGTACGGCCTTTGATCCCCAGAATCCCATATATGGTCCCTCGAGCATTGCCAGGAATAATTCCTGAGTGCAGAGCCAAAGCAAAAAAAAAAAAAAAAAGAAAGAAAGAAAGAAAGATCATTGGGTTAGTGAGAAAGACCAGTGACACAAGGCCTGAACATCAGCCAAAGTCTTCTCCCTCCAGATCCCTGAGAAGGAGCAGCAGAAGGCCTAGAGGCCCCATAGCCACCCAAGAGAAGGGCCAAACCTGGGTGCCGCTGCCTCGCATGATGTCCTCTGGGATGGCATAAATCTGGTTCTCCATCTCAACTTTCTGGAGCCCGTTGTCCATGACTCTCACTCGAAGCACACGGAAGTTGGTCCCTCCAAGGTCCAGAGCCAGGAATTCTCCATGTTCTGCAGAGGACGGAAGGGCCACTATTAGCTCCAGGAAACATAAGCCCAGCTTGCATCGGACTTGAAACTCCAAGTTCCACCATAAACCTTGGGTCACCTCTAGATGATGGAGTTGGCAGCAGAATCTTTCTCTGCAAACATTCGTGGCTAGACTCTCCTGTACTACCTTTAGAATTGGCTAGACTCTCCTGTACTACCTTTAGAATTCACATAAACGAGACTTTTCCTCTGCTGATAATGGGGCACCAGCCCCTACCAAGATCTGGGTGTTTCCTAAGTGAGACCTTCAATCAATTCCCTGTGGCGCTCAGTGGGTCCATCGGACCCTGCCCATGGAGTCTACATCTTGGTTCTGTTCATCAAACTCTCAGGATGCCCCACATGCTCCTAGATGCTAGAATCCTGGCTCCTGCCAGACTATGATCCCAATATAAAATTCACTGTTTAATATTTTCCTACAAACAATGTTCTACCATAGGATACAAAAGGTCGGGATGATGAAGTGGAGAGGGTTCTACATTCAGGGCCAGAGATACTGGACGGTAGATTAGGCACTTGCCTTGCACGCAGCTGAACCAGATTCAATTCCTAGCACAACGTATGGTCCCCTCCGAGAACCACCAAGAATAACCCTTAAGCACAGAGCCAGGAGTTAAGCCCTGTGTATTGCCAGGTGTGGCCCCCAACAAACCAACAAACAGAAAGGTTTCTCAATTTAGAGGCTTAGGGGAAAAGTCACATGGGTACCCTTCCCACTCCCCCAAAGCTCCTAACTTATGCAAACGTGGGAGCAGGATGACCCCAGAATGTACAGGGCAACAGTTGGGTGACTTAGCTGATCCTCAGTCATGCCGCAAAGAGGGGAGGAGGGGAGGAAAGCGAGACTCCACAGACATAAATGGGTCAAGATCTCCAGGTGTCACTCAGAGGGCACACAAGGAAGACAGTCCCTTCCCTCCAGGAAACATGCAGCAGGCAGAGAGGTCCAGATTCTGGGCATAAACACAACTGGTGGCAAGGACATGCCCATTGTATGGCACAGAAAGAAAGTGCTAAAGAGTGGCAGAGGCCAGAGACTGGGTTGGGATCTCACAGTCACAGACCGGGGACAGAGAAGGGGTCTCCCCTGCTCACAGCCTCCCCAGACAGTGATGACTCTGCCAGGTTGTGCCCTGCCAAGCACCTTCCCTCAGGACACAGGGTCCTTCCTGGGGAGTTCACTCAACACTCAGACCTTTCCTTTCCCAGGGGAAGACGGCCATTCAGGGGAGTTAGCAAAATCAGAAGGGGCAGGAAAACTTTCTCGGTACATGAACCAACAGGGGATTGTTGTGGGCCAGCAGCTCCCCATCTTCAATCCTGAGATAAGCCACATCTGCTGGGATCCCTGAGTGCACAACCCACCGTCCCTCCAGCAGGGAGTGACAATTTGGCCATACAGCCTCCATCCGGTGAGACTTTCCTTCATACAATCAGCAGTTTGGTGGCTGGCTACAGGGAGCCCATGTTACAGCTGTTGGAACAATGGCCAGCATTTTAACTGGCAAGTTCCTGAGCTTTCAACTGCCTCTTTTCCAAAACAGGAATGTAGTAACTCTTGGGTTGCTGTGAGGGGGAAAATTAGGCAATATGTCCTAAGCACCCAACACAGAGCCAAGAACTTGGGGCATGCTTAGTAAGTTCTAGAAACTTTCCATCCGGGCCCAACACCCTCATATAAGTTTTCCAGGTCCAGCGTTAGAGCTACATCTCAGATGGAAACAAACATGTATAAATACACGTATAAATAAAATATATTGGGGGAGAATGAGGAAACTCGTCCAAGAAAAGCCACTGTAATCTGATCCTGTGACTTCATTCCTCCTCAGGGCATTAATTTTCACTCCCTCTTTGGCGTCTGATGTATCACCGCCCTCTCCCCAGACACATACACACACACACACACACACACACACACACACACACACACACACACACACGCACGCACATGAGCACACGCACGCACGCACGTCCATGGACTACTGTCCTTAGATGACGAGGGCAACCTCGGCCCCATCTGGGGAGATGTCAGTGTCTGCCTTATTCTGTTGGCAGATTTTCCAAGTACTCCAGTTCTGAGTCACCCTTGCCAGTGGGACCTCAGCCAGACAGTAGGAAAAGCTGTGTGAGGATTGTTACAAGCGATCAAGAGGAAAGTCGGAGATGCACTGCTGTATCAGCTCTCTGAAGGACATGTGCTGCCCACTGACTCCGCAGCTACAGGCAACTGAGGTGGCCAAGGTGGTCCTGGTTGGAAGCAAGTCAAGGCTAGTCCAGCTGGATCACAGGAGGGACGGAGTTCATGAGAATGAGGGATGTGCGGACTTTCTGATAGCTGAAGGGAAACCACAATAAAAGATACTGTTGATATACCATTCACAGGAAGGAATGTCATCCTTGACTCTCCTTTCAGGGTCTGCCAGAACTGACATTTCTCTCCATCCCTCCTCCCACACACCCTCTCCACAAACACATTGAATCTCAATAATCATTGCTACGGGATTGCTTTCTAGAAACCCAAACCTCTGCAGTGCGACACCCAGAAGGTGATCCCTGAGGACACTGAATGGGCCTTTTCCCTAGTGCCCACATGGATAGGAAGTTGGGGGGACCCTCAGAGAGCAGGGCTTATGAGCTAAAAGATGTGGAAAGGGGGACTGAAGAGACAGAAGGTGTTTTCCTGGCATGCAGTTGACCCAGGTTCAATCCCCTACATCTCATAATGAAGGCAGGCAGGCAGGCAAGAAGGAAGGGAGTGAAATCAAGAAAGGGAAGAAGAGAAAGAAAGAGAGAGAGAAAGAGAGCAAGAGAGAGAGAGAGAGACTGTGTTTTGGATTATGGCTGTTTTACTACCTGTGACTTCATTGAGCATCTCACCTCACCTTTAGAATGAGGTCCATAATATTGATTTCTCCCAGGGAATATGAGGCTTTCCTGGATATAGGCACATCATAATCCAGCAATGAACAGCTGTGTTGTCACTGATTTTATTGCTTTGATTATGTAGATCCTCCTCTACTACTTCTTCATCCTTATTGACTCTTACTCATAATTCAAGTCCTACCTCCTTCCTCTGTGAACCTTCAAGAACTTTCTACAAGTACAGAGTGTGTGAAGAAAGAGGACATGAAGAAGGATCTTGAATAGTCAGACTTCATAGGCAAGATGTGGAGCAGGGAAACATGTCAACCTCAGATTTGTTGAGAAAGCTTTATTTGTTGAGAAGCTTTATGGCAGAGAACCTCCAGTATGGTTCAGAGATAATCTAATAAATAAATTTCATTGGTTGGCATCCATGGCAAGATATTTAGAGAACAACTCATACTGTCCAATGGTGGTGTGTTTGGTAAAGAAAATGTCTGAGAAATAACTGTGGAACTTAATTTTTTGTTGGGAAGTGGGGGGGGTTCCAGAAAACAATTTTAACTTTGAAAAATAAAAACAAAATATAAGCATCTGATTAAAAAAATTCAACTAGCACAAGATGAAAAAGCAAAATACATCTTTTCTCTCCATGTAGCAAACTTTAGCAAGATTCACTTCTTGTGGGTGCCCTAGAAAGACAGGGGATGCTGCGAACAAGCATGTTCCCAGAAGACATTTTGAGCCCCGGTTCTACACAGATCTGTATTTGAATTAGGAAGAGGTTGCCAGTTGATCTTCCTCTGGGTCCTCACTGATTTTCACACAAACAGCAAGTAGGTTTCACTCTCACCAGACTGAAGTTGTATTGCAGTCACTCACATTTTCTCATTACTTATACTTCTTCTCTTTCATTTGTGTAATGTGTGACATTCAAAATGTTGACTGCATGGGCTAAAGCGATAGCACAGGGACTAGGACACTTGCCTTGCATACAGTCAATCCAGGTTCAATCCCCAGCACCTCTATTTTTTTTTTGCTTTTTTGGGTCACACCTGGCAATGCTCAGGGGTTTCTCCTGGCTCTGCACTCAGGAATCACTCCTGGCGGTGCTCGGGGACCATATGGGATACCGGAATCGAACCCAGGCCGTCACAGGCCGACCCAGCGTGCAAGGCAAACGCCCTACCCACTGGGCTATCGCTCCGCCCCACCCCCAGCACCTCTATATGGTCCCTCAAGCCCCTCTAAGAGTACTCCTGTGCCATACAGCCAGATGTGCAAAAACAAATAGCCCTGAGCCCAACCAGGTGTGACCCAAAAGGAAAAACAAAAAAATGTTTGGCTTTTGGCTTCTGAATAATTTTTCTATAGATTTTCTATTCATATCTTGTATTTTTAAATATTCATTGTTTTCATAAAATAAATCATTGTTTTCTGGGGCCGGAGTGATAGTCTAATAGGTAGGGTTGCCTTGCACATGGCTAACCCGGGTTCAATCCCTGGCATCCCATATGTTAGTTACAAAAGCTTCCTGGGAGCTAAGGGTGCTATCTAGGGTCTGGAACAATAGCACAGCGAGAAGGGTGTTTGTCTTGCACATAGCCGACCTGGGCTTGATCCCTGGCATGGGTTCCCCGAGCACTGCCAGGGTAATTCCAGTGCAGAGCCAGGAGGAACCCCTGAACATTGGGTTCAGGTGTGTGACCCAAAAAAAGCAAAAAAAAAAATTATTGTTTTCTAAGCCATGGCAACAGTATAGCAAATAGGGAGCTTGTGATGGCTGACCTAGGTTCAATCCTACATAGGGTCTCCCAAGGCTCTATGAGTGATCCCTAAGTACAGAGCCAGATGAAAGACCTGACAACAGCCAGGTATGACCCAAAAACAAAACAACACAAAAAGAACAACAAAAGAGAAAATTTAATTAATTAATTAATAATTTTTCTAGTAACCTAAGAGTTGTTTGAAAATTAGAAAAGATTGTTTTGTTGTGGGACCGGAGTGATAGCACAGTGGGTAAGGCATTTGCCTTGCACGTGGCTGGCCCGAGTTTGATCCCCAGCATCCCATGTGGTCCCCCAAGCCCCACCAGGAGTAGTTCCCCAACTGGATCTTTGTCTTTGTCTTTTAATACTGTTCATGTTGTTTTTAGCCCACACAGCAATGTTTAATTTTTCAACAATGTTTAATTGTCATCAAAATGATTTCTGGCTTTTACGTTGTGTCCCTAGAAAGTCTGAAGAAGACTGCATTAGTTTTCTAAATTTCTCCCATTCTTCCTAAGTGTGCCGTCTGCTGTGGTTAAAATAAAGGAAGCAAGTTTTCACTATAGGTCTATTTAAAAATCAAATTCATCTTCTAATTTCTCATTTAGCTTACTGACAGCCTAACATGAAGAAGGTTTTAACAGAACAGAAACGACATTTTGTTCAGAAAAGGCCACTTCGTTGATAAACATTGTCTCATTAATCCTCCACAAGCCTGTTGGGCATTAGAACCCAATTTTCTGGATGAGAAAAATCAAAGCTGAGGTCAAGTAATTGAAACCAACATTCAAATTCAGGTCGGATCTCTAGCCAAGCTTTCTGCTGCATTGAATGAGACTACTCAAGGAAAAGTCTTAAATACTCAAAGAATTCATTACTAATAATACTCAAAATATAAACCCCAGAGGTGACCCACGGCCCCAACCTAGCCCGGGTGCGGCAGAAATGACACTGTAGTTCAGGAGTTGAGTCAACTTTGTTAAGGTCATGTGGGGGTGAATGAATAGATTTGAACCCAAATCTCTCTAGTCCCAAAGCTTGTTCCTGTCCCACACCACCATGCCCACATCCCTAAAGTCTCTCTCATATCAGTAATTACAGCCCATCCCCAGGAACTTATTGGATAGCCAAAGTCTCCCCAAATTGAGTGGAAGGGGCCACACCCATCTGGTTTCCTCAGATGAACCCAAGACCAGCTGGTGCTCGCTGGTGCAGGTTTTCTTGGTAGCAACCAATTCAGTGCTAAGTCAAACAAGTGTACTAGACATTCTCCAGGCTCTCTGTGCTGAAGGTCTTTCCTAATTATGTATTTCGCTCTGAAAACAGGCAAGAGAAAAAGTATCAACCCACTCCTAAAAAGATAAAGTTCTCAAAGAAGTGAGACTGGCCCCCAGTTAAGAGGACCTGGTAACAGAAGCATTAACTCATGCTGCCCGTCCTTAGGCCACCCAACAGTTAAGAGTCCTGCTGGCTGAGGGTGTTTGCTGACGCACTTCCCATCCCAGACGGCCCTGCTGCCCATTTTCCCTGGGCGCTTATCAGACACATAAGGTCAACGAGATAAAGGGTTTCCAGTTTCTCCTGGGAACTCACCTGGCACAGGGAAAGGCAGAGGACAAAAAATGACTTTGGATGAGCTGTGTGAACCTGAGAGTCACTGACACATTAGCTGAAGTGACGTAACAGAAATATATTGGAGCAGGTCACAATTCCAGGGCTGTTCAAAAATCACATAGGAACTGGTGGCCTAGGGCTTACAACCTTACAAAAGTTGCTACGGGTTTTGAGGGTTGGAAGGCAGGGGCCAGTAGGGTTTTCCAAGTGTCTATTTCATTACTCGTCACTTTAATCACTTGCCTGTAATCAAAATAGATGGCCACCTGCTCCTCTGGCCCGGCATCTTGCCCTCTGGGAGCAACTTACAAACAGAATTGGTTTTATAGTGCTGTACTTCATCAGTTCTTACTTATTCTCCTTCCCTTCCCCAGCCTCTTTATTGCTGTTGTTACACACGTAGTTGCAGAATGGATATCACACACTTAGTGATACAGGGACTTCATGCCTATGAGGCAAATGCCCTACCACTCAACCATATCCCAGGGGTCTTAGTCTTATTGTGGTTTAAGGGGCTACATCCAGCAGTGCTTGGGGCTTACTCCTGGCTCTGTGCTCAGGGATCACACCAGGCAGGCTCAGGGAATCATATTGGTTGCCAGGGGAGCTCTCATCCAAGTACTAACCAGGCCCGAACCTGCTTAGCTTCCGAGATCAGATGAGATCGGGCGCATTCAGGGTGGTATGGCTGTAGACTGCCAGGTATCAAACGTGGTTAGTTTCATGCAAGGTAAATGCTATACTAAAACTTTGGCCCCACGGTTTTGTACTTTTAAGCAGCACTTTAAAAAAAAAAAAAAGGAGCCCTTTCACTGAAGACAAGTGTTTAAAAGTAGAAGTGACCTACCTGGTTTTAGATAAGTACAACTTTACCAGGCAGAGAGGAGGCAGATAAAGAGGTGTGTAGTTTATGGTGTGTTCAGGGAGTGGCACATTTAGAGTAGCCACAACCTAGAAACCCTATGGCTACAAGTTTGCAACATACGCCAATGCCTAGGACTTGCATTCTTAATATTTAATTTTTATTTATTTGGAGGACGGGCCACACCCACAGTGCACAATGACTATTCCTCTCCAGGAATGAGCCTGGGAGGTGCTCAGAGATCATACATGGTTTAGGGATTTGAACCAGGATTGCTGCCAACACCGCGGCATACAAGGCAGAGAAGTGCCTGCTCTCCTGCACTATCTCCCCAGGTGCAGACTTCGGTTTTTAGCAGGACATCAGATCTATGTTTTCAGAATGATGCTACTAGCACTGCAAACTGATGGGATCCAAGAGCCATAGAGGATCATTAGAACATGTTGTGAAGCGGTGATAAAGAACTGGATTGCTGGATGGGCAAACATCTTGGCTGCTCCAGGATCAACAGGGGAGTTTCAGTGTTTAAAATGGGAAACATATGAAAAAATGCTCATCATCACTCATCATCAGAGAGATGCAAATCAAAACAACAATGAGATACCACTTTACACCACAGGGGCTGTCACATATTCAAAAGAGCAACAACAAGTGCTGAGTGGATGTGGGGAAAAGGGGACACTCATCCATTGTTGGTGGGAATGCTGGCTGGTACAGCCTTTCTGGAAAACCATATGGACATTCCTCCAAAGACTAGAAATTGAACTCCCATTTGACCCAGCCATACCACTCCTGGGAATCTACTCTGGGAAACCAAAAATACACAGCGGAAACACCATCCCTACTTTTATGTTCATAGCAGCATTATTCACAATAGCCAGAATCTGGAAACAACCAGAGTGCCCGAGAATTGATGACTGGATAAAGAAGCTTTGGTACATCTACTCAATGGAATACTATGCAGCTGTTAGGAAAAATTGTAGTTATAAAATTTGCCTATAAATGGATGGACATGGAGAAGATCATGTTGAGTGAAATTAGCCAGAAGGAGAGAGACAGATACAGAATGACTGCATTTATTTGCATGACATAAATATATATATATATATATATATATATACATATATACATATTATGATACCAATATCCAAGGTCAAGTGAAACATATATCAGGAGGTCTTGTCAAAGGTGGAAATTATCACAAACGTGTGGGAGTCAGAGGCTAGGTAAGACAGAAAATGGAACAGTGTGCTAACAATTGCCGAGGGTACTAATACCAACCTAGAACTGAGCATTAAATAGAGGCAAAAAGATACACATGACAACCCTTTAATGTATGTTCTGTAATCCATAGTCTGGAAGGGAAGGAAAAGAGAAAGAGAGAGAAAGGGAAAGAAATAAAGAGTCTGCCATGGAGGCGGGCTGGGGAGGGGGAAGGGAATCGGGGACATTAGTGGTGGAAGATGGGCACTGGTGGAGGAATGGGTGCTAGAACACTGTATGACCAAAACCCAAATATGAACTTCGGAATTGTATATCTTTGTAATTGTATATCTCACGGTGGTATAATAAAATACTTAAAAAATTTTTAAAAATGGGAAAGTCCTAAGTAAACCATGAGAGCTGGTAACTCCGGGGCCCTCAGTTCTGCACAGTCACCCATTGCCCAAGGAGGTGTATATGACTTTGACCGATGAAGTAAGTCATTATTTGTCATCAGGATCTTGAAGTGTCCCTTCAATAATCTCAAAAGATTTCCTGCCAATCTACCTGACTTAAGCAGAAACACTTCCAGGAGCTCCAGGAACTTGGTGATGTCATGCAAGTACACTGGACGTTCTGAAAGCTCTCTCGGTTAAAGGTTCTAGAGGATTGGAGGTTCCCTTCTTTCTTTGTGTGTTGAGTGAAGGAAGATGGATCTTGTTAATTTTTTCATTCTCAAGCGCCTGCAAGCCCACACAATAAAAGTGCTCTAAGAATGTGTGGCATGAATCCCAGCTGAGAGGAAGACTAAAGATAAATCCCCAGGTCCTGAGCAGGTAATCCAGCAAAAATGACCTTTAGCTTTGACAAACACGGGTTCCAAAGGACGTGTTTCACCTGGAACCACCGCTCCTTGGGACGGTTCCGGATTCCAACTACTCCATTATGATACCAGTCTCCACTTCACTAGCTTAGAAATAGAGATGACTCCACACTGCTAAACATATCCCATCACATGTCAATGCTGGTGTCTGGCATAGTCAAGAAATGGGATCATCTATCTAAGCCTCTAGTTTTCAAATCATATCATTATCATCATCATCATGAAGTGGGAGATACCCGGTAGTGCTCAGAAGCTACTTCTGGCTCTGTTTTCTATGCTCCTGGCAGTACTCAGGGGATCATATACCATGCAGGGATCGAACCAGGCTTGGCTGCATGCAAGGCAAGTGCCTTAACCCCTGTACCATCTTTTTGGTCCCAAAGCTTTCAAATAATTTAAAGTATCAGACACCAATGCCAAAATATGGGATGGGGGAGAAAATTAAATAAAGCTACTCCAATTGATGAGAGACCCAGAGCACATAAACACATTCTAATGCCTCCAAATCTACCCCCAAACACCATGGGACCCAAGACTTTTACTCTGGAAATGTTTTTTGGGGGAGGAGCACACATGGCAGTGCTCAAGTCCTTTTGGAGACAAAGAGCAAACTTAGGTGTCTAGAATGCAAATCACAATTCAGTCCTTTAGTTTTCAGCCTCTGTTTCTTCGGCTCAAGTCAAGTGCCAGTCACGGAAAGGTGTTACAGAGGCTCCACAGTTGAGGGAGCCACTCTCCGAAGGACTAAAGCAAGATTACAGTTCAGCAGTATAGACATGTTCAGAGTGTTCAGATTTCCAGGCAGGCAGTCCTGGGTTCAAATCCCATTTTACTACGGATTAGTTATATGATTTGGGGCAAATTGTTTAAACTCAGATACTCAGATTTCACCATCCGTTAAAGGGGAAAGGTAGCAACTTCCTGGTCAGCATTTCCACCCAGGATTCAGGGACAGGGACAGATGAGCGCGGGCACTTATGTGCACACGTGCACAGAATTGGTGGTCAACATTCAGGGTTATGTAATACAGGGGTTAGGGCACAAACCTTGCATGTGCCTGACCAGAGATCCTCAGCATACATGCACCCAGCCCCAAGCACCACTGGGTTGGCCCTAGTGATCCCTGGTACCAAAGGGCCCAAGGAATACCCTATGCACCACATCTCAGCTCTAATATTAATTACACAGCCCTGGGTTTGATCTCTGGGCTTGACTGCATGGTCTCCTGAACACAGTAGGAAGCAACCCTTGGAGTAATCCCCAAGCACAGAGCAGAGAGCTCTTGAGCATTGCTGAAAGGGAAAGAGATTCAATGCAACAAAAGTTTACTGGGGTTGGCTCAATGCCAGGAACAATGTAAATGTTTACTTAGGTCTTGCTGCTGAATAGGGGGTTCCTTATGGGCACAATCATCGGTTTATATGGCACGCACAACTAGTGCACTGATTAACTTGAACGTGCCAGCTATTGATCTAGGCCTCCACTGCCCTGCTGTTGAGACAGTGCTGAGCAACGGAGATAAGGACCTCTCGCAGAGTTTTACCAGGCTCCAAGCAACTGATCACCAGCCCAATGTCTCTATCATATCATATCCTTGCATTATATGACCAGGTGTCATTCCATAATCATTTCATCTTATCTCCCCAGGAAATTTTCACTCTGCAAGGTGGGGCATAAGACTGCTTACTATCCCATAGAAGATGAACACCCGATTATGCCTGGGTGGAGGCGCTAATGCATAGGAACTGAACATCTAAGCCAAAGTTACTAATCAGAGTTAATGCATTGTGCTAGGGTGGGGAAGAGGGGAGCATGCAAGTAAAAGGTGTGCCACATGTGTGTGCCTAAGGGCCTAGACATTGGCACTCAGTTGCCTGGATTCAAAGCAAACCTTCCACTTACTATGTAACTTAAGGTAAATTAATTGCCTAATCTCTCTATAGCTAGCTTTCTTTTTCTACAAAACAGAGTTCATAAAGCCTACCATCAAGTGGCTATGAGAATGAATCAGAAAGCTCAAAACAGTACTTAGCATAGTTCATGGAATTTAATAAGCCTTCAATTTTAAATTAACATCAATATCCTCATCACCATCAGCATCCCGACTCTCTGGGGAATTAAGTTGACTATAGTGTGGAGATAGAGTCACCGTAAAAATAATACACAATTAGGGAAAGTCGGGGGAGCAACAAAAAAAGCTCAATTCAGTAAAACTTCTCATCTCACTCTGCCAAGGAGGGTGATAAAGATACCACAAAGATACTTCATCTCTAAATTGTAACATGCATCAGGAATTTCAAGATTGAAGGTTTTCAATTGGTTCATACTTAAGGGGATGGTTACAATGGTACAAAGCCAGATCATAGTAATGATCTATTTTAAAAAATAACAATCCAATTTGTTCTAGAAATTTCTGTTTTGCAAACTATAAATTTTATTGCCATGGAATCAAGTCAAACTAGGCTAACATGCCACAACTGTACTACCAGTTCAGCACAGGTAACCATAGTAAACAGCAATCAATCCTTTTTTCAGGCTTAGTTCCTTGATTTTTAAGTTGGGAATGTCTCTCTTATAGTTTGCATAGAACCAGAAGGAGCAAGTCCAGCCTCTGAGTCCCCCATGGGCGGCCCCAAAATAAATAATGCATTCTTGGGCCGGAGGGGATAGCACAGCGCGGGAGGGCATTTGCCTTGCGCGCAGTCTACCTGGGTTCGATCCCCGGCATCCCATATGGTCCCGCAGGTACCGCGGGAGTAATTCCTGAGCAAGGAGCCAGGATTAACCCCTGAATGTCGCCAGGTGTGACTCAAAAACCAAAAAAAAAAAAAAAAGCATTCTTACAGTGTGCACGGAATGTGAAACAGACTCTATATAAAGGGCCTGGTACAGACATCATGTGAACTCATAAAATGGTGTCAATTATTTTTACATTTCCTCTAAAAATGAACTGTCCTCTAAAAAGTTACATGGTGGGCCTCTGACATTCCTGTGGTTGAGGCTGGTACCACAGTCACACGTTTAGTCATAGCTGAGGTTCGGGCTATCTACAGAGGTCAAGATAGTAGGATTCCTGGCAGATACAAATGAAAACTTTCTTTAATCAAATTGCAGCAAAAGCCAAGTTGGGCTGGGTTGTGGTAGGGTCAGACAAAAAAATATTGAAGGGGTTATGGGAAAGAACTCTTGAACGTTGTTGGTTGAAGTGCTATATACTTTGGGAAATCTAGGTGCTTCTTATCAATGAAACTTACACTAAACTGGACTGGAGTGCTAGAACAGCCAGTAAAGTGCTTGCCTTGCATGTGGCTGACTAGGCCCATATGAACCCCTGAGCCAGCCAGGAGTGATCCCTGAGCACAGAGCCAGGAGTAAGCCCTGAGCACAGCCAAATGTGCCCCCCCAAAACAAAAAAAAAAAACCTCAAAAACTTTACAATAAACTATAACCCCAGAAATTTATTCCCAGTGGTTTGCTCAAGAAAATAAAATGGAAAAACATGTGCACAAAGAAATTTGAAAATTTTGAAATTTGTTCTTTGCCATAAAGGTGCTTGCTGGTGCATGCAACCAATTCCAGCTCAATCTCCAACACCACATATGTCCCCCAAGCACTACCAGAAGTGACCCCTGAGCACAGACCTAGGAGTAATCCCTGAGAACCATTAAGGGTAGCCCAAAAACCAAATAGAAAGAAAAACAAATAAAAGAAAATTAGCTCATGGCAAACAATGATAAACCAAATCTAATAGAATACTAAGTAGAGTCTAGGAATAACATGGATATTGATTATATAATTCTTTCAACTTTTTAAAAATTGGACTCAAAGGGAGAAAAATTATATTCTTACATGCCCTAACATCAACCAAATTCAGTCATCTAGCATGAGACAGGACATATGGAGATATTACTGGTGCCCGCTCTAGCAAATAGATGATGAACGGGACGATAGTGATAGTGATAGTGATAGATAGTGAGTAAGATATTCTTGAATTGTTATCTAATTTTTACCTACGCCAACTGCATTTCTCTGTCCTCCATGGTCCACACAGTCTATGAAGAGCAGTTAGTTTAGAAGCAGCCCCAGTGAGGCTCAGTGACCACTAAAAATCACTCAGATTACTAGCACTCATTCAAGCCATGATTCCCTGGTGTAAAACACCTGCATCATATATAAATGCCAAATAATTAAACTGTCTCATGCATTTTCTACCAGGACTTTGATCACCATTAGAGAGCTGGAACCTTATAAAAGAGAACAGGGACAAAAGGCAGGGTCTGGGACACTCCTGCTCTAACTGCTCCCTCCGAAAGACAGACGCCTAGGACCTAAAAGATCTATCGTTCTCTTAGTCAAGCACATGCCAAGTATGATTCTTGCTGTGGTAAATTGTGACTGCTACATGAGACTATCATGTCGGCACACATAAAAAGGTTGTATATCCAATTCTCCATAATTCTTACATAGCCAGTCCCATGATTTTTCTCCTTTACAAGGGAGGAAATAGAGGGTTACTTGTAAATACAACACGAATTTAATCCCATTTAGACCTAGAATTCTGGGCCCAAAGATAGCTAGCTCAAAGGCTGGAGCACATGCTTTTCATATGGGAAGCCCAAATTCAGTTCCCGGCCCTGCATGCCCCAGCCCCTTCCACAAATACTTCTGGGTAAAATCTCTGCACTCTGAATCAGGTATATACCCACAAAAAAATTAAAATAAACACTCCTAGGATTCTGATCCCATTTCTTCTCTCTCGTCCCTAACCAGAAGCAGGCAGGAGAAGAAGTAAGATGGCTGCCTTGTCTGTGAATGACCTCAGTTTAACCATCTGAAGTACATAGGGTCCCCTGAGCATTGCCAAAAGTAGCCCCTGAGCACAACCTGAAATGGCCCAAAAACAAAAAACAAAAGAAGCAGTCAAGTTCACAAAGGTATCTCTAGAATAAGACTAGGTGGAGAGCAGTTTTCCAAAATACACCAGAAAATATTTACTGTGTGAGTGTGTTTGTGTGTGTGTGTGTGTGTGTGTGTGTGTGTGTGTGTGTGTGTGTACATGGTGCTGGGGATTATTGAACCCAGGGCTCCATGTGAACACTGATTAGTAACCATTTTTAAGAACAGAAGATAAAAGATCTGATGGTCTACATTTTAAGAATAAACATGGCCCCTTTCTGCAGTTGTATATAAATATTTATATGTTGAGGGGCCGGAGCGATAGCACAGCGGGAAGAGCGTTTGCTTTGCATTGCGGCCGACCCGGGTTCGATCCCCAGCATCCCATATGGTCCCCGAGCACTGCCAGGAGTAATTTTTTTTTTTTTTGCCTTTTGGGTCACACGGCAATGCTCAGGGGTTTCTCCTGGCTCTGCACTCAGGAATTACTCCTGGCGTTACTCGGGGACCATATGGGATGCCAGGGATCGAACCCAGGCTGGCATAGGCCGGCGCGTGCAAGGCAAACGCCTACCCACTGGGCTGTGCTCCGGCCCCAGGAGTAATTTTTGAGTGAAGAGCCAGGGGTAACCCCTGAGCATTGCTGGGTGTGACCCAAAAAGCAAAAAAAAAAAAAAAAAAAATATATATATATATATATATATATATATATGTTGATTTATATGGTGTGCTATATGCCTAACATGCATGATATTTATAGGGTGTGTACACATAGCTTTGAAAAGTTGGAAATTAATTAATTATGAATTGGTTCCTGGAGCCAGAGCGATAGCACAGTGGGCAGGGCGTTTGTCTTGCATGCTGCCAACCCAGGTTTGATCCCATGTGGTCCCCCAGCCCGCCAGGAGTAGTTCCTGAGCAGGGAGGGGGAGAGGGGGAAAGCTAGAGTAACCCCTGAGTGTCGCTGGGTGTGAGCCAAAAAGAAAAAAATTTTGGTTCCCTTAAGACCAGAGATTTGGACCAGTTTTCTGTATCACTGTCCTCCCGTTCATCATCGATTTGCTCGAGCGGGCACCAGTAACATCTCCATATGTCCTGTCTCATGCCAGTTTTAATTTCCTAAATTTGAAAAGTAATGCTGGGAAGGACTGAGAAAGATTCCTCGTAGGCTCACATTGAGAAGACACTGCTAGAACATAGAACTCCAGGTTTCTGTGGAAGAGAAACATAAACCCTAGTAGGGCCCAGGGCAACTAAGTATGACCTGGGTATTGAAGTGGATACACCAGCAAGGGTCTGGGCTCTGTGACAACATCTAAGACAAAAGTGCAGTCCACACCCACACTGCACCTTCTCCCAGTCCTCAGCTGCCAATAACCAGCAACTTTTCATTATCTTTTTTCTTTTTGCAGGGCCAGGGATCAAACCCCTCAGGAGGACTCTTGGCTGCGAGGCAAACATGGCGCTCCTGAGTCACCTCCCCATCCTAAGTTTTCTTCTGGATAGGCTGATTTTATCCATTGAACATTTGTCGATCCATACTGCAACGTGTTGTAGCTCAGCCCACCCCCTAATAGACAAAGCATAAAATTGATATGGGCTTATTGGTCTGTTCCGTTTGGGGCCACACAAAAGCAGTACTCGGTTTGCTCCCATCTCTATGTTTGTGGGTCACCTCCTGGGGGATCATTTGGTGTGAGGGATCAAACCCAGGCTTCTTGTATCCAAAGTCTGTGTTCAGTTGTGCTCTCTCCCTTCCTCCACTCGTGAACATCTCGTGCTCGCTCTCTCCCTTCCTCTACTTCCCGCCCTTTCTCTGTCCCTATCTCCCTGCACTCTCTCTCGCTCTCTCTCGCTCTCTCTCCCCACCAACGTAAAATGAAAAGCCTTGATTTTTACTTGTAGTCACATTCCCAGCTCCATTTTACTTGTAGTTCCTGCAAGTTACATTTTACTTGTAGTTCCCCTCCCTAGCTCCTTTCTCTCTCTCCAGAAACAACCCCTACTGCTATCTGACATACATTCTCTAGTTTTATTTTTGGTGTTTTTTATGATGCTGAGAACCCAGGGTCTCTAACACACATAATGCAAATGGTCTACCATGGATCAATATCCCCAACCTTTGTAATTTATATTCCACAATCATTTTATAACCGTGTGCATTCATAAGTAATTGTTTCTGTGAGGTATTTTATTTGGTTTTGTTTGTTTGTTTTTTGCTTTTTGGGTCACACCCGGCAATGCTCAGGGGTTACTCCTGGCTCTTCATTCAGGAATTACTCCTGGCAGTGCTCAGGAGACCATATGGGATACGAGGGACCGAACCCGGGTTGGCTGCATGTAAGGCAAGCCCTACCCGCTGTGCTATCACTCCGGCTCCTTTGTGAGATACTTTAATGTTCATTCAACTGCTAAGAATTCTCTCAATGCAACTTTCTTCTCTCACATTTTTTATTGTATCCAGTTTTGAAATGAGCTGTATAGTACTTATCACTTAGGTATTCTATAAATTGTTTCAACATGCTATCATTTGGAGCAATAAAACATTGAACATTCTTGAATATATCTCTTTGGGTTCTCATGAAAGTTTGCTCAAGAGAGAGTTGGAAGTAAAATTTACTGAGCTGTCACACCCATGTATTTTTAACTTTACGAGTTATCACCAACCTTGTGCGCAGGGATCATCACTGTCAATAAAAGTACTATGTCCTTGACTCTTTACACATCTGTCCTTAAATATATACATAAATGGGTTTAGAGCACATGAACAGAAATCAATCTTGTACTTTACAATGACTTCAACAAGACTGTTTTTTGGCACTGACCGTACCCAAATGATGGTCATTAAGGATATTGCCCTTATCAGAGTATTTCCCAGAACTTCGAGAAATAGTCTAAAACATAACCGAAACAGATTTAGACTATCAGATCCACCTCTTATTTTATTAAAGAGAAAAGGCTGAGTGCCCAAGTGCAGAGTGGAGAAGTAACCCATGAACCCCCCAGTCAGTGAGGAATGAAGGGCTGAAAGCTGGTTTTCCTATAGTCTGATTTCCACCACTCTCTAGGGCAACCGCTCTGTGTAAGCAAAAAGAATGTTCCAATACAGTGTTCATCTGACACTTAGCTCCACTATGGGCTTGCAAAGAAGCTCTCTGGGTAACACCAAAGCTGTGTGAAAGGAAGAAAGATGGGCGGGCAGACCAGTCTTGCCCTATACCATCTGCCTCAGAAAACTGTAGGCTGACTCACGTCCTCTGTCCAGGGCACTCACATTCATAAAAGACCCTTAAGGACCAGACTTGCTTGCTCTAAACTGGAGCAGAGGTGAGACTCAGAGAGGCTTTGAGAACTCCTTTCAGAGGTCAGGAAGGAGGCAAAGTACCACATATGATGTTTGCATAATGGGAAACTTCAAGAGGAGGATGCAGTACCTTCTGAATCCAGGAAGGCTAAGTACCATGCATGATAACTTCAAGGAGGATGCAGTACCTTCTGAATCCAGGAGGGCTAAGAGAATTCCGAAAGATCTGCTCCAGACCTACTTTTCCTCCCAATCAGCTGATTCACCTATCTAAAATATATCCCTGAATATAGCCCCAAGACCATATTAAAGCACTTTAACTGAGCCTGTGCTATCTTCCTGGACATGAAGATACACACACATGCAAAATACACAATGGATGAGACTCAGTCTCAATGCTAACCTTTGGGATATACATGGAGCTTGAATCCTGATTCAACCTCTCATTACCTTTTTGGCCCTGGGCAAGTCATTGACCACCTAGTTATTCTTAGAGTACCTCGTCTTTAAAAAACAATAGTAGGGGCTGGAGCGATAGTCCAGCGGGTAGAGGCGTTTGCCTTGCATGCAGCCAGCCCATGCCTGCCCAGTTTGATCCCCGGTATCCCATATGGTCCCCCTGAGCACCGCCAGGAGTAATTCCTGAGTGCAGAGCCTGGAGAAACCCTTGAGCATTGCTGGGTGTGACCCAAAAAAGCAAAAAAAAAAAAAAAAAAAAAAAAGTAGGTGAATCTGTGGCTCCCTTCAAGAGTTCTTTGAGCGATGAACGAGCAAGTGCTCAGAAAGCCCTCTAGTCCACAAGACAGGCTGATCCAATATGCAGAGCCTGTGAGGCGGCTAATGCCCAAAAGTAAAGGCAAGTGGAGGAGCTAGTTAAAGGATGAGAATGTCAAAAGAAAGGCCAAGCGGGTGTGGCAACCAGTCAGAGGGAGTGGCGGGCGCAGCCAGCGTTGCCAATCTGGAGGGCATATGAGGGATACTGGAGGCCTCTCTCAAGGAGCTATTTGAAGGGCTGAGACAAACACATGGAGAACAATCCTGAGCAAGGTCACACATAATGCACTGGGTCCACACAGAGTCCTGAGGCTTTGGCAAACAGACTTATTTTAGGAATTATAGAAGGGTGCCAAGTCTCAAGACAACCCTTGTCCCTCGAGGCTCACACTCACGAAAGCCTCAAGGACACAGCGGGCAAGTGGCACGTGGCCTCTCCAGCTCCTGTCCTCACCCTCATCCCATGACCTTTCCGCAGAGCCTCCTCAGGGAGCAACCTGGAGCTCGGGCCTCCCTCAGGACCTCAGGCTCCAGCCTCCTGGATCTTCCCCACCTGCAGCAGCCCCTTAGGCCCTTTCTCCTCCCCTCCAGATGGGGGAGGCTTCCCCTCTTCCTCTCACTTCCTGGGCCCCACAAACTCACAAGCTCCTCACATTTAAATGAGGGGTGGGGTCTCCTGCAGGAACACACTGGACGGGCTGTTTGCTGAAAGGGCTGAGATGCTTGTGTTCCCTCTCTGTGGTGGTTCTGCCCCCCACACAGCTGGGAGGGGGCTGCACACCGTGTCATAGGGCAGAGTCCTCTCCCTTTACATCCGCCCTGTCCCACCTGAACCCATCTTATTGTCCTGTCAGATGCCATGGCTGCCCCTCACACATACTGCTGAGGAGATGCGACTCTGCTCACACTCCTGAAAACGTTCCAGCTAATCCCAGTGTTTTTCTCTGCAGGGTGCAGGGGCACATCCAGAGTGCTCGGGCTATCACTCATGATGAGCCACTCCAACAGCTCCCACAGGAACTCTAGCCCTTGAGTCATCTCGCCTACCTCCCCCCCCATCCCAAATGTTTTCTAAAGAAAAAACTTTAGGCTTGTCTGCAAGGACTTGGTGTTCCTAGCCCCAGCATGCAAATGCAGTCTCCACCACAACCCTTTTCTCCAGACTCACTAATCCCAGGTGGGGTGTGACCCCATGAGATGAACATTCTGTAACTGAAGGAGATTTCCAGGTCTTCAGTGTTCAACTCCCAAGCCTTTAATACCTCACTGTTCTCTATGACTCTTTACATTCTCTCCGTGTTTATTTGAACTTCTCATTTTCACAGAATTCAAGACACAATCTAGGACAATGTGTACCACACTGCTTCTCCAGCAGGCCTGTGGACTGTGCCAGTTGGACACGGACAGAGCCGGTGGCTGTGGCTGCCTTATGCAGGAGGCTGTTCACCATCATCCCAGTGTGCTGAGGTACCAGAAAATCCCAAACCAAGGCCAAACTGTCTTTCTGACCATAGTACATGGGAACAAATGGCTTCTGATGCTCAGGAACCAAAGATACATCATTCCTCGGGTCCCTGAGTAAAACCTCCCAACTTTCTCTCAATTCCACAGTTGAGGCCCCAGAGACAACTCCTCAGGTACCTGTCCCATCTGGAGTTGACCTCACAAAGGTGGGCAGCATTTTGGCGGAAGCCGTGGGGTGGGTGGTAGCTCCAAGCCCTTTCTCCATTTCCTTGCGGAATCGCTTAGAGATCTCCTGCAGGGTCTCATCAGACAGACGCATGTGGTAGAGATATTGGTCAACCTGAAAAGAGAAGAGAAAGAGCTACTTGAAGTCAAATAAAAACAATGTGCCCGTCATGGAATATCACCCGGACCTTCGGAGAAACACTGACTCTAATGTCTCTATATGTGACTAAAAAACCTTTTAGTAGAGAAATCTCTCTGAAAGAATTTTGTCTTAAGAATTAGAAACTAGGGGGCCGGAGCAATAGCCAAGCAGGTAGGGGCATTTGCCTTGCACACGACCAGCCCATGCTGGCTAGGGTTCGATCTCCGGCATCCCATATGGTCCCCGAGCACCGCCAGGAGTAATTCCTGAGTGCAGAGCCAGGAGAAACCCCTGAGCATTGCCAGGTGTGACCCAAAAAGCAAAAAAAAAAAAAAAAAAGAATTAGAAACTAGATCTGATTTCATTTCTGGACCATGGTGAAGACCAGCCAGAAGATACATTATGCAGAGGAGCATTCTCTTCAGAAAGAGTGAACTTCAGGTGAGGGAGATAGATCAGAGGGCTGGAGCCCATGCTTGGTTTGCAGGAGGCCTCAATTCAATCCTCAGAATCATCTGAATCCCCCAAGCACTGAGTCAGGAGTAGCCTGCAGCACTAGCTAGTATGGTCCTAAAAACAAACAAAAACCCAGAAAGGATGAGTTCCATATCTGTAACAGTATCCCTAGAAGTAGAGGTTGTTATTGACCCTCAATTCTTGCTCCACACCCACTCACTAAGGCCAATCATGTTCCATACAAGTACCCCTCAGCTTACGCATGCGTCTTGTCTGAACAATCCCTAAACAATTCATCATATTTCCCCTCTACCATCTTCCATCTTCCTCTGCTTAAGACCTTCCATTGATTTCCCTTTAGAACCAAACCTGAAATCTTTCCAAGGTCTGGTATGCTCTGTCTCTACCATCTTCTCCTCTCATGACATGTCTTGGACAGATACTTTCTTTGGTTGGGTTCCCAATTCTTCCCTGTCTCAGAGCTACTCAACCTCCTCCTCATCTGAGAATCTCTTGCCAATCTCCAGGCTTCCCTCCTGGGTGCTCCTGAGAAAATAGGTTTCTTTGAGATTCTAAGTATTCAGACTTTTCCCTTCACCCAACATCATCCATGATTTGGAAAGAAAAATGTAGATGTCCAAATCCTAAGGCAAGAAGAAACCTGCTTGTTCATCCTTGTATCTAGGCAGCCTACACATTTCTGACAAAGAACAGAGGCTCTGGATTCACAGCAGAATGAGCCCAACGGGCATAGGAAGCAGTGGAGCCCTCTGAGTTATTTCATGAACAATCCCTACCCGACATTTACAAGAGCATTTTCCAGGTAACACCAGGAGAAACTTCAAGATTCCCTCTCAGTTTCCCTCCTGGAAGCTCTGTTCTGTCATGTCATGAATATTCTTTCTTTTCTCCTATGAGGAATAGAAATCAATCCAAGGTGGTTTTACACCCTCTAACTCAATCTTCATGGTAGCCCTGGGATGAAGGGGTATTATTACCCCCCCATGAGACCAAGAGGGAACAGCAATAAGCCTGGTTCAAGCCAGGACTGGGCTTGGTTATGCCTCTCTGCTGTTGGACCACAGTGGGTCTGTACCCAACAAACAGCACCTTGGTACATCCAAGCTGTGGCCAGTAAAAAGCCATTTTCTTTGTGAAGGGCTACTCGCGGAGGTACAGGGTGCAGGCCAGGCAGGCCAGAGAGCCTCATGGGCTACCTTCTGAGAGATCGTAAGGTCACCTCAGGGAATGTGGAGGATTGAAAGAGGAGCAAAGGTGGGTGGCTGCCATTCTTCAGGAGCATTCTTGGTTTAACTGAAACATCTAGCTGCCACAGGCTCGTGAAACCCAGGTAACATGTCTCATCCTTAACTCTCAGAGATTCTACCATGTTAAAGTGAACCTTTACTCAAACCATGCAGTCTTTCACCAACTAGTTTATAATCATATTTCAGTGGCCAATGACAGATGAAAATGATGAGGTGATATTTAGGAGCTAAACATTAACCAACACAGACACTACCTTTATGGCTTTATTGACTTGACCTCAGCTGCTCCTTTGTAAAACCTCCAGAACCCCATTTTCAGATCAGAGTTAGAATTCAAACAGGTGGATTGAACATTTATGCCTGACTCTGCAATCATTCCTCTTACTTGTCCTATGGGCAGGTGTCTCTGCCTTTTGGTTTCCAGAACCTGTCTTTCCTCTTCATCATGTGAAACTAAGAGAAAGTTTAATGGAGTTACTGGGACAAGTGCAAGTGTAGAACGTGGGCCCAAATTTACCTCCTTCACGTCATAATGAGATTATTAGGATGATAAATTAATTACCTAATGCCACAATTTTCTAAACACATCAGTGGGGTTCACCCAGCCTTGGATGGAACCCTGGGTTAAGGAGTTAAAGGTGACCAAGGAAAACTGAAAACATAAACAAGAAGTAGCTTAGGGCTGGTGCACTAGTACAGCAGGTAGGGCATTTACCTTGCATGCAGCTGGTCCAGGTTTGATCTCCAGCATCCCATATGGTCCCCTGAGTGCCACCAGTAGTTAATTCCTAAGTGTAGAGCCAGGAGTAACCTCTGAGCATCATTAAAAAAGCAACAGCAGCAGAAGCTTCCATTGAAATTGGGCCAGAGAGATAGTACAACTGGTACTATCTGTACGGCTGACCTTATACATGACTGACCTAGGTTCGGTTCCTGGCATCCCAAGAGGCATAACCAAGCCCTGTCCTGGCTTGAACCAGGTCTCTTGCGGTTCCCTCTTGGTCTAATGGGGGTAACAATATCTCTCCATCCTAGGACTGCCACAAAGATTAAGTTATATGGTGTAAAACCTTGGAAGTATAGTTGGTACCTACGAGGTTTGGTTCCTGGCAGTCCTCTCAAGCACTAGGAGTAATTCCTGAGTGTACAGTCAGAGTAACTCCTGAGCACTGCCAGGCATGGCCCCATAACAAAACATACAAGAAAAATACAGCAAAACAGAAAAAGAAAAAGATAGATGCCCTATGTCAGGTGAAACGTGGATCAGGAGGTCTTACCAAAAGTGGAAATTACCGCAAACATGTGGGAGTCAGAGGTTAGGTAAGACAGAGAAGGGAACATGTGTGAATAAATGTTGAAAGGGCTAATACCAACCTAGAACTGAGCATTAAATACAGGCAAAAAAATTACACATGATGGCCTCTAAGTGTATGTAGTGCAATCCACAATATGTAAGAGAAGGAAAAGAGAGGGAGGGAGAAAAGAGATAAAGAACCTGCCACGGAGGCAGGCTATGGGAGGGAGGGAATTGGGGACATTGGTGGTGGGAAATGGGCACTGGTGGAGGGCGGGGTGCTGGAACACTATGTGACCGAAACCTCCAAACATGCACAACATTGTAATTGTATATCTCACGGTGGTATAATAAAATATTTTTAAAAAGATGGATGCCCTGGCTTGGGGAGAAATGTACAAACTTGTATGCACTTGGTAATATCCTGCCAACTTACACCACATTGCAGCCAGGGGAGGCAGCAGGGGCTTGGCAGCTTCTTTTTTTTTTTTTTTTTTTTTGCTTTTTGGGTCACACCCGGCAATGCTCAGGGGTTTCTCCTGGCTCTGCACTCAGGAATAACTCCTGCCGGTGCTCAGGGGACCATACGGGATGCCGGGGGGATCGAACCCGGGCCGGCATGGGCCGACCATGTGCAAGCAACGCCCTACCCTCTGGGCTATCTCTCCGGCCCCATAGCTTCTTAAAAACATTAGGAGCAGCTAGAGGTGCAGCTCAGAGGTCAAGTACCTGCCTGGCATGCGTGCAACTCTGAATTCGATTCCTAGTACCAAGAAACCAAACAGAGGGGCAGAGAGGTAGTACAACAGGTAGAGCACTTCCTTCCATGCAGCCAATGTGGGTTTGGTCCCCAGCATCCTGAGCATCAGCAGGAGTAATTCCTGAGCCAGAGCCAGGAGTAACCCCTAAGCATTGCCAGGTGTGGCCCAAGAAAGATAAAAGAATTCTAAAGAGTCATTCTTAACCAACCAAACCAACACCTTTAGATCTGGGTGCTTGACCATCTTCCCATCTTACTTGGCTGGCATCCACAAGGTGCCTAGGACGTGATCCTAGGGGCTTGTGTTCCTGCCATACTGCTCCAGCTCATTCTCACTATACTCCTACCTGGGGTTTTGCAAGTGAGTAAGCAGCTAAGGCCCAGACTGTCTCTGTGAAACAAGCCTGTTGGGATTTGGGAAGACACACTGTGTATTTACTGAAAATAGATGAAGGCTTTTGGAAACTATCAAAGAAGAACCATTCCTAGCCGGTCGTGGTGAAGTACAAGCTATGACATCAGAAAAATCAGGTTCAAGTCCTGACTCTAGCCTGTGTACAGATTTGTGACATGGAGAGTTCTTCCTGGGCTTCAGCTTTTTCCCCTATAAAATGAGATGAGCCCCTACACAAAGGCACTGGCGTAAATGGGCAAACATAAACACAAACATAAAGCTCTAATCATTAACCCCTTACTCTCCACCCCTCTTCTCCTTTCTACTTTGATACCCTCAGAAGAAGGAAAGATCTTTTTTGGGCCTCAGAAGATCTTGATTTTTTTTTTTTTTTTTTTTTGCTTTTTGGGTCACACTCAGTGATGCTCAGGGGTTACTCCTGGCTCTGCAAACAGGAATCATTCCTGGCGGTGCTCGGGGGGACCATATGGGATGCTGGGGATCGAACCTGGGCCGACATAGGCTGGATGTATGCAAGGCAAATGCCCTACCTGCTGGACTATCACTCTTGATCTTCTGAGGCCCAAAAAGGATCAAGATAAAAGATCTTCTAAGGCCCCAAAAAGATCTTTTCTTGCCTGGCAAGCTACCTGTGTTGTATTTGACATGCCAAATACCAGAAACAATTATAGACCTCATTCCCATGACTTGATGGAATGGTTTGAGGCTCTTTATGTTCCTGGAGGCGGACAGATGCCCTTGGGCTACACAGTATGTGACAGGACGTATTGAGATGTTACTGGTGCCCGCTCGAGCAAATCAATGATTTACGGAAAGACAGTGATACAGTGATTCAATCGTTATGAGATATACAGTTACAAAGTTGTTCATAATTGGGTTTCAGTCATCCAGCGTGCTAACACCCACCCCCTCCATCATTGTTCTATGTTCATTGCAGCACTATTAACAATAGCCAGAATCTGGAAACAACCTGAGTGCCTGAGAACAGATGACTGTTTTAAGAAATCATGGTACATCTACACAATAGATTATTACGCAGGTGTTCAGGGGAAATAAAGTAATGAAATTTGCTTATAAATGGAAGGACATGAAGAGTATTATACTGAGTGAAATGAGTCAGAAGGAGACATAGAATGACTGTGCTCATTCGTAATCATTTTTATAGCGCTCACTTTTATATCAATCATTTTTAAATCAAATTGTAATTAATATAAAGAAAACACAGTATGAGACTAATACCCAAGGGCAGTAGAAACACGGGCCAGGAGGATTGGCCATAAGGAGCCTGTCTAAAGTGCTGAGGCAGTTGGGATAGAGAAGAAAGTATGGAAATGATCACTCTGGAGAGAGACTGCAGGTTGAGAGTAAGTAAAGGAATGAACATGATAACCTCTCAGTATCTGTATTGCAAAGCATATTGCCCAGAAGAAGAAAGAGAGAGAGAGAGAGAGAGAGAGAGAGAGAGAGAGAGAGAGAGATGCCTGTCATGGAGGCAGGCTGATGGGCAGGGGCAGAAGGGAAACTGGAGACACTGGTGGTGAGAAATCTTCTTTTTCTTATCACACCTAGTGGCACTCAGGTGCTACTTCCAGCTCCTTGCCCAGACAACACACCTGGCAGTGTTTGTGGGATCATATGTGGTGCTGGTGCCTGGGAAACCCAGCCTCCCACAGGCAAAACGTGTGCTCTAGCCCACTGAGCTATCACCCTGTCCCCAATCTGGGGGGGCCCTCTCAAGCAGTGTTTTGATGATTCTTGACCAACAGCAAAAGCAAGGGCCTAAGGACAGTTTGACCCTGCCACGCTAACAATTCCCACACTAGCCCAAGCAGTGCTCAGGGACCAACCAAACCATGGCCAGCAAGCCATGCACCTTAACCCCTGTACTCTCAGTCAAAAGGACATTTCTTAGCACTATTTAATGACATTCAGGTTAACAAAATAGAGTCTTTTTCCTAGTTGTTTCTTCTCCGTCTATGGCAGCGTGGGGCCTCTATCACACTAGGCTACTTTAAATCTGTCAGGTAATAAGAGGAGAAGGAAGAGACTCTCAGGCTGGAGAAACAGAAGTCTGATAGGAGCAAAGCCTGGCATAGTGGGAAAGTCACCTGCCTGCCTGGAGGCAGGTTGAGCTAAAGACAAAGACAGAGCAGTCCAGGGCCCTTGGTTTAGCAATCTTGAGATTAGAACTTCCTGTTGAGTAATTTGGTCAGTTTCTCTCTTCCCATAATACACCAGTCTAGTCTGCCTGCTTCCTCCACAGAAGAGTGGTAGAGACAGGAAAAGCTCAAGAAACACCACCTGGAAAGTCTATTTCCTCCAGAGCTGACATTTTCCTCCAGATTATCACTCAAAGGTGGAAAAACCCTATCGAAGCATCGATGCAGGGAACAGGAAGAGCACAAGGATGCCTTCATCTGGGCTCATTCAGAGTGTACAGGGTAGGGGGTATAGACCCAGGTCCAAGCAGCTGTGAGAAAACCCAAAAGGCAGGTTTAGTGGTGGGCGGAAAGGGAGTTTAGAGAAACTGAGGCCATGCAACAATCTCAGCCAGCATCAGTTGAGACTAGAGCTATCAAAAACAAGAGCTATCAAAAACAATAAATGACCAGGGGTTGAAGCCATATAGTACAGCCAGCAGGGGGCTTGCCTTGCTCCCGACCACCCAGGTTTGATACCCGGCATCCCATATGGTCCCTTAGGGAGTAATTCCTGAGTGCAGAGCCAGGTGAAAGTGCTGAGCATCACTGGGTGTGTCCTCCCAAAAAAATCAAAACAAAACAAAAAACTAATAAGTGACCTTGCTGCTGCTGGTCCGAAAGGCCCGGATCACCGGCCAGTTCCATTGGCCTAGCTGCTTAGATTGTGAGGCCACTCTATTTGATCCCAGTGAGAAATATTACTGATAAGAACTATGTGAATCTAGAGGTCAGCGATACTTCTGTGGCTTGTGGCCACAACTAGCAATGCTCAGAGGCTATTCATGGCTTCGTGCTATTCCCAGGAGGTCCTTCCTGGCCATGCTCAGGAAACAGTGTGGGACAGGGGATCAAATCTGAGTCTCCTGCGTGCAAAGCATGTGCTCAGCCTTTGAGCTATGTCTCTGGCCCCAAGTCAGCAATATTTCAACTCAGTTTGTTATATAAAGTACTACAAAATCATCTGGGGGTAGGGGGGTGGGCGTGGAGGGGATAGAAGGTGGGGTTTATACCCCAGCAGGGCTCCAGGGTTACTCTCAGCTTGGTGCTTGAGGAACCCCAGGTGGCTGGGGCTTGAACTTAGGCCTCCTGTATGCAAAGCATACCCAAGAGTTCTTTGAGCTCTCCTGGCCCAACTTCTTAAGAGTTTAAGGGAAAAATGTAAAAGAAACCTTAAAAATTCAGCTTCTAAATCCATAGTCAGAAAATAAATAATGTATGATCTAGTAAATGTTCACCAGTCCTTTTTTATAGCACATACCCTTCCTGTACAAAAGATAAACTCATATCATTCAACCCCTGAATCTCTGACACTTGTGGGAACACAACCACTCCCATTTTATAGTCTTTACTGAAACCTAGTTATATGCAAAGCACCACTGGAAAAGAATTTTAAAAAGAGGGGCCTGGATACATAGTACAGTGGGGTAAGGGCACTTGCCTTGCATCACGGCAGACCTGGGTTTAATTCCAGACATCCCTTATGGTTCCCCACCATTGCCAGGAGAGATTCTGAGGATAGGACCAGGATTAAGCCCTGAACATTGCTGGGTCCAAAAAAAAGTAAGGAAAGAAGAATTTTAAAAGAAATCAATTCTAGATGGGGCAGAGCAACAGTTCAGAGGTAGGGGGATTTATTTGCCTTACATGTGGCCCACTCAGGTTCAATTCCTGGCATCCTATACGGTCCCCAAACCTGCCATGAGTGATTCCTGAGAACAAAACCAGGAGTAATCCCTGTGCGTTGATGGGTGTGGCCCACCACAAAAGAGAAATTAATTCTAGAAATGGATTGTGGTGCAACAATGTGAATGTGCTTATTGACAATGAATCACATGCTTTCCAGTGGAGAAATGGAAGGGAAGGGAAAGGAAAGATTCCCATTCTCTTGGACTTTCACACAGCCAACACTAGGAGTGAGCTCTGATAGCACAAAACTCAACTCATATTATACAACTAATAGATGTCTCTGAAATGAAGCCTGGGGATATGGCTCAGTGGCAGAGCACTTGTCTTGTATGTGTGAGGCCACGTACTTAATCCCAGCACCACAAAGATACAAACAAAATGCACCTGCAATGAGCGGAGGGATGGGTCTAAGTAGGGAAGAAGGTAGGCACAATGCAAAACAGCCCACGGCGGTATCAGCATGTAAGTGATCAGTGAGAATCGGTGAGAGGTGAGAGCCCGGGCAAAAAACACAGAAGCAAATCCTTGGATAAAGTCATTTCGTTCAATGTTACCCAATTATGACATTGATGAGAAAAACAATTTCCAACCAACACTGAATAAGATGATATTGATTCTAGGACCTTAGGTTTCACTTAAAATCACCATTTCTAAGACCCTATCAATGATGCTTAGTGAGGATTTACTGTTCACACTCAATATACATGGCAGTGGGTAGATGCTACCTGAAGACAGTAGGAGACGCCTATGAAAAGGTTCCAAAGGGGTGGACACATGGGAAAGATCTGAGAAGGATTAAGCATTGCTTTGTACATAGTTCAGTCACAGGCAATGGTCTCCTAGCCAACACCAGGAGTGATACCTGAGCAGAGTTATAACATGCCACTCATGTGAGCCAGAAAACCAAAACAAACAGAAATTGGAATCTTAGGCTTGAGGAACAGTACAGCGAGTATGGAGCTTCCTTGCTTGTACATGGCCAACCTGGGCTCAATTCCCAAACCTACAGACGGTCCCTCAATCACCATCAGGAGTGATCTCTGAGCACCAGGAGTAAGTCCTGAGCATAGTCAGGGGTAACAGTACCCACCCACCCCCTTCCTAATCCACTCCTATCCTGTCCCTTAATTGATTGATTGATTAAAAATGGATGGATGGATGGATGGATGGATGGCAGTGGACAAGACCAAGATCCTGAAAAGAAAGAGTTTGAATTCTAGAAGCAGAGAGTTTCTTATCTTGCTACATTCAGTTTGTGCCCTACTGCAAAGCTCTCATAAACTGGGATTTAATTCTACCACTTTTAATCAAAGGATTCCCTGAAGAAAGGATCAGAACAATCACCCTCCTGTGTACAGTTGCCGTGTTGTTTATGGATAAGTAGATTCTCTGTAGGGTTTAGTGGTCTGACCACCCAGATTTGCTTTACGTCCCTGCTACTTACCAAAGTCACTAGAACAGGCTCAAAAGGGGAGGGTGGGGGCTGGCCATCTTGCTGTAATTCTTAGGAAACTCATCTCTTGTACTCAAGTCCAAGGAACCAGCCCTAGTTTTAAGTCTTTTGGTAATCATCTATGGCTAGTTTATGACTATCTTCTAAAAAATCCTTTTATTGAAAGCTGAACTATGTACCTAATCCTTTTGATGAGCAAACAAATTAAATAATACATGATTGAACAAATGCTCAGTCACTTCTAAGGACACGCCCTCCTGGTAGCAGGATGAATTGAGTGGCCACTTACGGTAAGCATGACTCCACTGGCAGAAGCGTCAGGCCAGGCCATCCCCAAAGCACAGCGGTGGCTCCCTGTCTCTGATCTTTGGGGACTTCTGATGACCCCTCAGCCTGAAGCCCCTCTCCAGGAAGGGCTAGATGAATGCCCGTTCTGACTTTAGATGCTCGGCAGGCCAGCAGACTGGATGTCAGCTTTCCTACACTCATGCCCTGGCCCTGAAGACACAAGCAGGTCACTTATAACAAGGCTGCGACATAGCCTCCCTGAAAGAAATTAAGAAAGAACTGCATGTTCTCGAAGCAAAGGCCTTGGGCTAATCTTATCTGCTCTCTTTCAGCCACTTTCAGTCAAAACTGAGTTGGAGGAGGAGGTGACGGCAGGGACACTGCCAGCAATAGGAATACACCCTCTCTCCCTACAGGCCACAGCAGACATAGAGGAATCTCACTAATGCTGGGTGAGAGAAGGCAGGTATAGGGAAAGGAATCCGGGGTAAAGTCCATTTACATTAGGCCTCGCCTGAGAGGAGTCAGGTTAGTGGTTCTGCCAAGTCGGCGTTAGAACTGGTACTAGGCATGATGCTACTGAACTGAGGCGGTGATGGACTGATATACCCCATTTCCTAGGCTTATTTTACTGCGACATTTTTAAACATGGGAAGAAACAAACCCAAGGCACTGGCTTTGCTCTTGCCTAAACATGACATGACATGGCAAATGGTCAGTGGGGCTCAAGGAGATCAGGGTCAAAGGAGGACAGATCGGAGGTAAGTGCAGTGACCCTCCCAAAGCCTTACAGGACTCTGCTGACACATCCTTGCAACTTGGTTTCCAATGAACTTCATGGATTTTGCATTATTAGTTTTTCACCACAAATTTTTTGAGAAGGAAGTCAAGGCTTAGAGAAGCGCCCCAGTCCCCGAGGCCAAGTCCTTAGCAGCACCCACAACATCCGGTGGCCAGCCAGGGCCATACTCTAACCTGGGGCCCAGGCATGCCCATCCAGGGAAAGCTGGGCAGCTGCTGAGAGTGACCTCATTAATAATGATGCCTTTGCAGACTCCTCCCGGGAGCACCACCACTGTGCAAAGAGCAGCAAGTTTATCTTGAAACGTGCCAAGCCAAGAACAGACATTTCTGATGAGAAAGAAAGAAAGAAAGAAAGAAAGAAAGAAAGAAAGAAAGAAAGAAAGAAAGAAAGAAAGAAAGAAAGAAAGAAAGAAAGAAAGAAAGAAAGAAAGAAAGAAAGAAAGAAAGAAAGAAAGAAAGAAAGAAAGAAAGAAAGAAAGGCAAGAGAAAGGAAAGAAGGGAGGGAGGGAGGAAGGAAGGAAGGAAGGAAGGAAGGAAGGAAGGGAGGGAGGGAGGGAGGGAGGGAGGGAGGGAGGGAGGGAGGAAGGAAGGAAGGAAGGAGAAAGCAAGAAAGCAGGAAGGAAGGAAGGAAGGAAGGAAGGAAGGAAGGAAGGAAGGAAGGAAGGAAGGAAGGAAGGAAGGAAGGAAGGAAGGAAGGAAGGAAGGAAGGAAGGAAGGAAGGAAGGAAAGAAAGAAAGAAAGAAAAAGAAAGAAAGAAAGAAAGAAAGAAAGAAAGAAAGAAAGAAAGAAAGAAAGAAAGAAAGAAAGAAAGAAAGAAAGAAAGAAAGAAAGAAAGAAAGAAAGAAAGAAAAGAAAGAGAAAGGCAAATGAAGGAAAGAAACAGAGGAAGGGGGAGAGGGAGAGAAAGAGAGAAAGAAAAAGAAAAGAGAAAGAAGGCAAATGAAGGAAAGAAACAGAGGAAGGGGAGAGAGAGAGAGAGAGAGAGAGAGAGAGAGAGAGAGAGAGAGAGAGAGAGAGAGAGAGAGAGAGCAAAGTTTCGTCTCCAGCCCAACGAAATGCTGTTGGCCAAAAGCAACATATCTGCTCCCCCACGCTGTCCTCAGCGGAGACCAGGGGACCCTCGGAGGGTGCTGGGCAGATGCCAGCGGGGCCGGCTGAGGCGCAGGCGCACATGGACGCTGGAGGCAGGGTACGTGCGAGCTCAGACCCCTCCTCCAGGATCCTGTTGCGCAGCCCTGAGTCACGGGGTTTCCTGTTCTTCCAGTTCTTGTTCTCTACTGCAGGATTTACAGCCAGAGAGACCCAGGCGGCAGCACCTGCCTGGGATCCAGGAGATGGGCTCCTAGGCTGCCTGTCCGCAGACTTCCTGTGACCGTGGGGCAGCAGGGATGAAGAGTAATGGTCCCAGATGTGCGCACTACCCCTGCTCCGACCACGAGCCGACGGTATGATTCGGCTCTAAATTGAGTGCACCGGGGCCAAGCTCTGGGGCCACCAGGATAGGACATGACAGTCCCTGCCAGCAAGCGGTCAGGCTGGGGCAGGAGGCAAATAGGTCAATAAATAACTACAAACTGAAAGGGAAGGGTGGAAAGTAAGCAATTTCTTTCATGAAAATGAAAATACTCGGAAACTGGAGAGAGCACAAGGGGTTGAGTACAGGCTTGACATGTGTTTCTTGGGGGGTGGGGAGGGTCTCCAGGAGATGCTCAAGCACTGGGTTAGGATAGCATGAGACACACTGCCTCCAGCCTCCGCTAGCCACCTCCCTGCACTGCTGGGTGCGTGGGCGCAGGCGCACACACAAACACACACACACAACACACACACGCACGCACGCCGCTTAAATAAAAAAATACACATTTACAGTCACTTTTTGTTTTTGCTTTTTGGGTCACACCCGGCGACCCGTCAGGGTTACTCCTGAAGGGGGACCATATGCCGGAGCGCGGGTGGGAGGGAGGAGGGGGCGGGACCATGTGGGAAGCCGGGGTTTGAACCAGGGTCGGCTGTGTGCAAGGCAAATGCCCTACCAGCTGTGCTATCGCTCTGGATCCCGTATTTGCAATCACTTAACTCACATGTATCGATGCAGTTCTGAGGCATATTGGTCTTAAAGGGCTTAGAAACAAGTGGATGTTGACCCCAGTCTAGAATGCTCCCCTCTGGCCTAACACACTCCCTCTGGTCTCGGAGGGCCCAGCACAGCCAGCCTCTTCTCAGAGGCCTTTCCCAGCTTCCCAGGTGAGTGAGGCTGACACTCCACTACTCCCAGAAGGCACAGACCACACACAGTTTCTCAGTTTCATATTTAATGAGGACAGCAGCTAGCTCAGAGCTAAGATACAGTAGGTGCTTGAAAACCATGACTTTGGGTGGGGGAGATAGCTCAAATGCTGGAGCACATGCCTTGCTGGAGGAGCCCCAGATTCCATCCCTCGAAACACGTGGGTCCCTAAGCACTACCGCCTCTGGCCCAAGAAATAAAAAAACAAACAAGCATCCAAACAGAAATAAGTAAGTGCCATGGTTAGTACAAGGTGTTCTGGGAGTGCCAAAGAGAAGCGAAGAGAGAAACTTGGGTGGAGAGTGAGCTACTCCAGCCTGCCCAGGGGCTGGCACTGACACTGGAGTGGAGATTGACGGGGACAGGAACCAATGGAGCATAGTGGAAGTCTGGTGAAGCAACAAGGTTTGTTCTTGTTTGGGTTTGTCGGAGTCAAACCCCAGAGCTTCCTATAGACCAGGCAAATGTTCTGCTGCTAAGTAACACTTCCAGTCCAGAGCCAGGAAAATCTGGGAGAAAGCAGGAAGCAAGAATAGGAAATCTGTCAAATAGGAAAAGACAGCCACTTCAAAAGCCTTCCTTTAACCTTTAATTCAAATTGTTGGGAGACTTATCTGACTTCAAGTTCCTTCATTTATCATAATGATATGATAAATGTGGGCCAGAGCAATAGTACAGTGGGGGAGGGCATTTGTCTTGCACACAGCCGACCCAGGTTCAATCCCCACATACTATACTCGTCCACATGCACCAGTACTTGGGAGACCCAAGTACTGCCAGGAGTAATTCCTGAGGGCAGAGCCAGGAGTAACTCCTGACAATTGCCAGGTCTGATTAAAAAATGATATGGCAATGACAGAAAGGAAAGTTTGAGAATAAGGCCCCTCTTGTTTTGTTCTGTCTGGAGACCACATTTAATGCTGCTTGGGGGCTACTTTTCACTCAGTGCTCAGAGGATGCACAGCCTGCAGACCTCGTGGTCCCAGAGATTAAACCACAGCCTCCAGTATGCAAAGAATGAATCTGGCCCAATGAACTAACTCTCCTCTGAAAACAAGGCCTATCTCTCTCTTTCTCTCTCTCTTTCTCTCTCTCTCTCTCTCTCTCTCTCTCTCTCTCTCTCTCTCTCTCAGGAGCCAGCGCCCAACAAGTGCTCAGGACTCACTCCTAGTTCTTGGCTCAGGATCACCATTGGCAGCACTCAGAGGACCCTACGCAGTGTCCGGATCAGACCAGGATTGGCTACATACAAGGTAAGTGCCTTAAACCCTACACTCTCTCCAGTCCCACAAGAACAAGGCCTTTAAGAACACAGTCCACCTCCAGGCATCCAAAATGGATAAGGTAGAGAAGGGAGAGGCGGGAAGGCTGGATAAGGGAGCTCCCAGCTCCCCAGTCCAGATATCTCTTAGTTAATGCCAAAGCCTTTTTTTTTTATATTTTATTATACCACCATGAGACATACAATTACAAAGATGTTCATGATTGGGTTTCAGTCATACTGTGTTCCAGCACCCATCCCTCCAACAGTGCCCATTTCCCATCACCAATGTCCTCAGATTTCCTCCCCACTCCCCGCCTGCCTCTATGGCAGGCTCTTTATCTCTTCTCTCTCCCTCTCCCCTTTATCCCTCTCCCTTTCTCCGTCTCCCTTTCTCCTTCCCTCCCTCCCCCCCTCTCTCTCCTCTTACACATTGTAGCTTGCAATATATACATCCAAAGCCTTTTGACCAAGATCCCTTGAGAGCAGGAACGCCAAGAGAATGCTTAGAGACCCAGAGGTCAAATTGCAATTAGATGGCTTCCCCTAGAAGACAGCCACACTTCTGGGAAACTGATGCTCTCAGCTCCTCTTCCCATGGAACAGGCCAAGACTCCTACCGTGGTTTCTCAGACAAAGACTGGACAGGGATGGTAGGGAATAGAGATTAGATTCCCACAAGCTCACTTGGGCTTTGTCAAGAACCCTGAGCACTCACTCACCCTTGTGTCAGAAGGATTCACACTCAACAGACCAAAGTCTGTGAGGGGCAAAGAGACTCTGATATTGTGAGACCCAAGGTGGCTGGGGGAATACCACTCCTGTTCTTTAGGGGGCAGGGTTTAGGGGGCCACACCCAGCAATGCACAGGGGCTACTCCTGGCTCAGCTGAGAGATCATTCCTAGCAGTGCTCAGGGCTCCAGATGTGGTGCTGAACATTGAACCGGGATCAGCCACATGCAAGAAAATTTTAACCGTACCTCTTCCAGCACCAGAGAGGGAAGACACCCCCCTTTAATGTGCCAAAGGAATTGTGGAATTGACAGGCCTTTTCAGGACGACCCCAGAACCCCAGGGACTGAAACACACCAGGACCTGGTCATCACTGGGCAGCACAGGGCATATGAGCAGTTTTCCTCCGGGGGTTTAGGCTGGAGTGAGGAAGAGTGACTAAGGAACTTGCTACTCAGTCAACTCTGGCAGAAGTTGCTCTGGAAAGGAAGTGCTGAGGGGTGACGACGAGGCTGTTGCAATGCAGGGACTGCGGTAATGCTGTGACCACCCAGAGCAGCTGTGTCCTCATGATGTCCCCAGGAGGACATGTCAACCAATGAGCAAGGTGTCCCAGAGACTGCAAAGCTGCACACTCCCTCCCCAGAAGACCTGAAAGAAAGCAAGTTTCGGGAGGAATATGAAGGGCCTCTTATACCCGGGAAAAGAGGGTTTTAGAAATTGGAGGGGGCAGATGAGGACAGTTCCTCAACTTCGGGAATCTTCCATCCTTGGTATCTAACCTCAGACAGTGCATATACATGGGTCCTAAAAAGGCCTTGAGTAAAAGAAAAATATGTCCCGCTTCTGTTCCTTGCTGGCCTGCCACCCTCAATGAGAGGGCATCAAAGGCTGTGGGTCCTACCGTTTTCCACATAAAAGCATTGACACACGCCACACGTTGTCTGCCCCCCCACTCCAATAGCTTCTTAGTTCATCCGTGAAGCCTTACAACACGCTATGAGGGCGTTGCCTCAACACTGTCTGATTTTTTAAAAAGAAGAAGAAACTGAAAGGTTAAGTTAACTGGCCCAAAGTTCCCAGAGTTGATGAAGTAAAGAGCCAGGATTCAGCCCCAGGAAACCTGGCTCTGCGTCACATCACACAAAGCCTCTCTCAGCACCCGCTGGACTGTCTGAGTGTATCACCAGCTCCTCTCCACGGCCCCTGAGCTCATGTTCTGCCAGCTCACATGTCTGCTTTATTCAGAAGCTGCGCGGATGCCTGGCCCCCATGGAAACCCCAGCAACAGGGTGAGACAGGGGGACAACTGGGCAGACTTTAGTCTGCTGGCTCCCGGAGCACTCACATTGTCTACATTTTTCTGGTTGAGGACAGAGAAGCAGCAGCTGGCTCTTGCCCTTGGGGAAACCAGCCCTGAGCCAGGACTTGTGGGCATCTACTGAGTGCTGTGGCCTGTGCTCACCGGAAATTCACCTTCTATAAAAGGCCACTCCTATCACGAATGTCCCATGATCTAGTCCACTACAGAGATGCCCATTTATACATATACTCTCAAGAGATTGGACAGCAGGACTATCTCTGCATAGTAAAGCCAATCTCTGTGAACCATTGGCTAATATAGGCAATAATTAAAAAAAACTTTTTCTTTAAAATAAGGGGGGCTATATTGCAAGCCATAATGTATAAAAGAAGGGAGAGAGAATTAGAGAGAGAGAGAGAAAGAGAGAGAGAACAGAGGCAAAGTACCTGCCATAGAGGCAGGCTGGGGAAGGAGGGAATTGGGGACATTGGTGGTGGGAAATGGGCACTGGTGGAGGGATGGGTGCTGGAACACTGTATGACTAAAACCCAAACATGAACATTTTTGTAATTGTGTATCTCACAGTGGTATAATAAAAAAATTTAAATAAGGGTGCTAGAGTATTAATAAAGCAGATAGGGCATTTGCCTTGTAAGTGGCCAGCCCAGGTTCAATCCCCAGCATCCAATATGGTCCACCAAGAACCGCCAGGAATAGAAGTAACCCCTGAGCACTAGCTGGGTGTGGCCCAAAACCAAAAAATCTTTTTTTTCAAATTAAATTTTAATAAAAATAAAATCAGAAACACAAACTGGAAAATAGCTTAATGGGCTACCAAATTAAATGGGCAAAAGATTTAAATTGTCACTTCCCTAAAAAAGGCATACAAATGGCAGATGGAAAACCACTCATCCTCACTGATTATCAGAAAAAGAAATTTCCACAAAGTCATACCACTTGACACCTGCAAAAATGACATATCGGGTCCAGAGACATAGTACAGAGGGTAGGGCACTTGCATTACTAGTGACTGACTGGATTCAACACCTGATACCACGTATGGTCTCTAAGCCCCAATAGAAGTGATCCCTGAGCAAAGAGCAGGAGAAGGACCTGGGAAGCTGGCTGTGGCCCAATCCACCAAAATTATTACATAAGAAGTGCAATTTTGGGGCCAGAGTGGGTAGGGTGTCTGCCTTGCACACGGCTGACCCAAGTTTGATCCCCAGCATCCCATATGGTCCCCAGCACCGCCAGGAGTGGTTCCTGAGTGCAGAACCAGGAGTAACCCCTGAGCATTGCCAGGTGTGACCCAAAAAGCAAAAAAAAAAAAAAAGTGTAATTTTTAAAAGAAAATGACATATCAAAAACAACATTAACAACTAGTGTTTAGGAGGCTATGGAGAAAAAGAAAGCTTTGATACATTATTGGTGGGAACATGAATTAGGCGCCCGGGAGGCATGGCAGGTTCTAGCCCTGGCCTGCCACCCCAGCAGAGCCTCACAACAAGCCAGACGACCCCCCGCCCCTACTCCTTGGGGCCGCCATTTCCCACATCCGGGACGTCCCTCTTGTCACAACTCCACCCAGCAGACCAGACTATTACAGCCCGGCTCGCGCAGCCGCTAGCGGCCGCGCTGTTCATCAATAAATGCTATATTTAGAGGTGACTACAACAGTATGCCACCCACACGGCAAGCCTGGCAAGCTGCTTGTGTAGTATTTGATATGCCCAATACCAGTAACATTTATATTAGGTCATTCCCATGGCCTAATATAATGGTTTGAGGCTCTTTATGTTCCTGGAGCAAGCAAATGCCTTTGGGTTCTACTAGCTTGAGACAGGACATATGGAGATATTACTGGTGCCCGCTCTAGTAAATAGATGATTAATGGGAAGATAGTGATAGTGATTTTGGAAAATACCAGAAAGCTTCCCAAGAAACTTAAGATCCAGTAGTACCACTTTGGGTATGTAGCCAAGTACAAGCATAGTAATAGCACTAAGGCCCAGGGATTTAGCTCAATGACAGAGTACCACCGTGAATGCATGAAGCTAAGACACTGACCCTTGGCAAGGTGTGGGAAAGCAAGGTATCAAAACAGATGGTGAGGGCAGGGATGTGGTTCAGCAGTAGAGCATTTGCCTTGCATGTGTGAGGCCTTCAGGTCAATTCCCAGACCAAAGGGTATAGAAAAAAAATAAGCAGAAACTACTCCAGGCAAAGATGTTCCAAGAGTTCCAAGAGTTCCATTGGAGATTTGAGGAAGATGTATGCCCTGTGTTCCATGGAGATTTGCTTTGCCACCCACACCCATAGTCCCTGCACCAAAAGACAAAGACAGGAGGCCAGAGAAATAGTCAGCAGGTAGGGCTTTGGCCTTGCACACTAAACGGCCCACCGGGTTTCAATCCCCAGCATCCCATATGGTCCCCAAGCACCACCAGGAGTAATTCCTGAGTGCAGAACCAGGAGTAACCTGTGAGCATTGCCGGGTGTGACCCAATAAGCAAAAAAAAGACAAAGACAAAGACAGATGATATAGTGTTGGAAAACAAACCAAATTTGCTGACTTCAAAAACTCAACAATGATAATGAGGAACTCCTTATCAATAGCAGTCTTTTAAACCGGAAGTAGCTGAACAAAGGAAGCCAGTTTTCTGGGTCTTTTAGTACATCAGATCTCCCTATGCTGCCAGATTTTGAGAAAACTACTGTGGTTTGTGTTGCTTTGATTCCCTCTAGAAAAGGGCCCCTCACTGCCTACAACTCCTCAGGGTGCTGGAAAAGTTCAACTTTGAAAAGCAGCATTAAAAAAGAATGTTGGCTTTAGCTAAGGAGTTTCAGAGGGATTTTTAATTCATTCAGGTGATCAAGAAAAAAAGCTCTCTGAAACAAAAAAATATTCCTGCTATAGTAGCTGTCTCCTGTGCAGGGAAATGACTTATGAGAGTAGGGGTTAGTTTACATTGAACAAATGGGACAAACTGTAGCTGGTAATGACAGTTAACCCAGTCCAAATCAAATGAATCATATAATCTCTAATCAGTAGTGTACGCCCAGTACTTTAATCCTATCTGGAGATTAATGAATGATAAAAATAATGCTAAAGACATACCAAGATTCCCCTGAGGTCCCTTACTCCCACCAGGTAAAGTACTGTCTCTTGACTGCCCGACCCCAGAAAGAGTAAATACCATCTTTAGTTACTTCTGGAGAGTGTCTTTCCCTGGACCCTTGTCTCATCAGACAACTGAGAGGTGTATTCATTTCTGTTTCCCACATGGTTTCCCAGAGAGCCTTGTGCCCATTACAGGGTCTCAAAAAATAACAAATAAATCCCTTTTCTCTCATGATATTATGGAGCTCTGAAGAATCTTTCTGCTTCCAAGAGAGCCCTTCCTTCCGTTCAGTTGAAAGTGCCCCTCATTCATACTGCCAGATGCCCAACTAGGTTTTCTACTCCAGAACTGAAATCGAAGTGACAACAGTCCATGCATGTTAAATCAAATTGATCAATAGGAAACACAAGGCCTGTACACTTCACTGACTGTTACGGCACAAATGCTCTCTCCCTGTCTCTGACCTCCCCCCTTAGGATCAGTCTCAAGTGAAGCTTTAGTGAAGGAATAATTCGCTGCCTCTCTCTCTAAGGTTCACTCATTCAAGGACCCACTGCCTTATCCCCATCACCACCTTCCTATAACCTAGTTCAGCTTCTTTCTCCATAAGGTCCCAGCCTTTATCTTGTACTCTTTATTCTGACTAAACACTTCAGCGGCAGCCAGAAACTGACAACCATTGTGAACAGGTAGGATTCTCCTTGCCCTGATAACATAGCCTGAAGACCTCTAACTCCAATATATAATAAAGCAAATGCTGTTATAGGACAAAAAAAGCCGTATAACAGTGTGAATTAGCATGACATTTACAAATGGCAATTCAAGTGTCTGAGGAATGGCAAGATAGAGAAAAGGAGGCCAGGTGGGGATGGGGTGCAGGGGGGAAATGAGAACACAATCTTAAAAGATTTCAGATTTGATCCGGTTTGGATCCAGAAAGAGACTGGAAACTCTGGGTGGCCTCTGAAGTAATACAGAGACCATTTGGCAAAAGTATAGCAATCAGAAAGGAAGGTCAGTAAAAACCAGTCCAGGGCTCCCAACCAAATAGCCAGGGCGGTCACTAGTGCCAATAACCTCCAAGGGGACCAAGCTGCATTTCTGAACATGCTGGAAAAGGTTGCTGCCAGCATGCAGAGTGAGCGCAGACTCGGCCAGGATGGAGAGCATGAATTAAGGCTTGGGCCCATGAGCATGAGTTAAGGCTTGGGGTCCTGGACTTCAACTCCTGGCTCTTACAGAAAAGCTAATGATCTTGGTTGGTTTGAGCCTCAGTTTCTCTCCAATATAAAACAGGCAGGGAGATCATAATTGCAACCACTTCATGAGTTTGTTGTGAATGTCAGTGACTAATGTGTAAATAGCTTCAGTCACCATCTGGTCCACAGAAGATGTTCTGTGCGATATGCTGGGCTTGGGTATCAAAGCAAAGATCAGACAGAGTGAGAAAACAACCCTTCCTCTCATCCTAAAGGCACACCAGCTAGGGCTTGCCCATTGGAAAACAAGTGATTCTAGCGGGACTAGTCCTGGGTCCATGAACCTAAGTCTCCCTCACACAGAATCTGTTAAAAATTCACAAGGGGGCCGGAGCGATAGCCCAGCGGGTAGGGCGTTTGCCTTGCCGGCCCAGGTTCGATCCCCGGCATCCCATATGGTCCCCGAGCACCGCCAGGAGTAATTCCTGAGCAGAGCCAGGAGTAACCCCTAAAGCATCGCCGGGTGTAACCTAAAAAGCAAAAATAATAATAATAATAATAATAATAATAATAATAATAATAATAATAATAAAATTCACAAGGAACTTTCAAGAGAGTTCAAATCAACATCTCTCTAGGAGAGTCCCAGAATCAAACTCAAACTCAAGCTTCATCCTTCTCGCAGTTCTTCCTTCAAGCTGCAACTTGAAAAGATGCTTGAAATATCCTCCTTTCTGAGTCTCTTCTTCCGGTCTAACTGCTGCTAGATTCAAACAGCTTTGCCCACTTAAACTAAAAGGCCAAAGTCCCAGTTTTCAACACCTGGTGAGTTGAGACAAGGCTGGTCTCAGCTCTGCCCCCATTGGTTATTCAGAGTACATACACCCAAGATACTTCGCAGGAAGGATGGAGAAAAGATTTCACCTTGCTGTGCCCAATCATGGCAATTCCATGAAGTGGAACAGAGAGACTTACAGAAGTGAACTGCTCCACCCAAAGATAAGGACCCACTGCTCAGACAAAAAAGGAAATGGACAGCAGAAAAGAAGCAAGCTACTTGCTCAGTACCCTGCGGTTAATAAACCACAAGACAGATTAGAACCGTTTTCCAGATACCCTGGCAAATCCCCTTTCCACTCAGGAACCAAATACTCTAGCAAATCCCCTTTCCACTCAGGGACCAAAAAGATTGACACCCTCCACCACCAACAACCCAACCCCACCCCCTCCCTCCGCACCCACCCCACTCCCCATTGAGTCAGAGAGTTGTATGGCCCGTAGGACTTGGAGAAGAGTAAACCGGTAAAAAAAAAAAAAAAAAAGTCAATGCCCTAGGGGGAAATTACCCAACTGTGAAGACCTCCCTGGATTAATGACCCTCTGGCGTGCATTTTAAGACATGCCAAATGATGACACTCTTCCCCAAGAGTTAACTCATTTCTTAGGCTCAAGAGTCCAAATAAAGTTGCCAAGATCCTGCCTGCTCTCACTCATTTTCAAATAAACCGAAGTCAAATGAGGAGCTAAATCACGTTTAGAAATGAGTCTAGAGTATCAGTCGTTGCATCAAACAAGTGTAACCCAACCAAAGCAGCCGCCCTCCACTTCCTACTCGGTGGCCACGTTTTATTTAGGGGTTCAGGGGCCAAGACTCTCAAAACAGTCAGATGGTGATCCATTATCCTCTCATTTGATCTCAAGATCCCAGGACAAGGAGGACAGACTTGTTGCCCCCAACAAAAGCGAATGTCAAAAACACTTTCCCAAAAACGTGTTCCCACTAGGACAGAACAATTTCAAGTATGTAATTGGGCAACTCTCGTTATTGTCTCTCAGGTCCGGACGCCACCTCCCACTCGCGTCCCAGACTCTTTTCAAGTCCCTATTTGCAAGTGCCATCTAAGACTCAAGACGAGAAGACTCTGAAATCTGTTCCGAAACTTGATTCTCCCCTGAGAGAGCTCCCTGGTGCAGCCAGCCCCACCCCCCAACGCAAACCCAGAGGCCCCGCGAGCTCTGCCCCGGGCAGCGCCAGCGGCTCTTTCTTATGTAAATGAGTCGGTCCCAAGAAAAAGAGAGGAGGTAGAGGGGTTTCAGAGAGAGGGGTGGTCACCCGCAGGTTAGGACCCCCGGGCTAGAAAATATCGTTTTCCGAGTGATAAAAGCCTCAAGGTGTAGGAGAAAGGAGGGGATGAGGGGTCGGGGTCGCTGTGAAGGAGGGGGCGGGGCTGGGGGTATGGCTGGTCTTCGCCCAATAACTTTTAGGAGCACCATAAACAACACCCAAAGTTCGCCCCCACTGGAGGCGGGCCCGGAGCACTCCAGGCGCGCTGGTCCCGAGGCAGATCTGAAGCCGGTGGAAGGGGGGGGGGGCACCCCCTCGCCGAGCTTCAGTTCCGGGAGCCTCAGTTCCGGAGAGGGGGCGCAGGGCGCGGGGCGAGTCTGTCATCTTCCGAGTGGTTTCCCGGGTGCTCTTCTCCCCAAGTCCAGCCCTGCGAGGTCGTGCCGGGGGGGGGAACCACGTGCGCCCCAAACACTGGAGGCCCCGGCAGCCCCACGCGGCAGTGGCGCCTCCTCTCCCAGCCAGGATTCTCCCCCCACGTGCTCTCTCCGGAACTCGTACTGCAGAAAGGGGCTCCTCCCAAGTGGGCCTGCAATCTCCGACTACGTGCCGGGCGACCCGCCCCTCCAAAGGGATTAAAAAAAAAAAAAAAAAAAGGAGCGCGCGCCGGGTGGCCAGAGGGGGGAGAGCGGGCCGGTGCGCGAGCCCCGGCGCCTCTCACGCGCACACGCCTGCCAGTGTGTAGTGGACGTGGCTCCTGGCGCCGAGGAGTTTCCCGGCAGCCCTGACTTTCCGCGTCCTCGGCCCGAAAAGGGAAGAGGACCCCGCAGGGTCCAGGCGCGCGCCGGGCCCGGGAGAGCGGGCCGGGGGACCACGCCACTTTGGGGATCAGCTGTCGCTGTCCTGGCTAACTTACCTTCTGCACTTGGTCATGGTTGAGTTCGGTGAAGAAGTAGGCGAGCAGATGCGAGGCGATCATCCTGAGGGGAAGACCGACGGCAGAACTCGGAAACCAGAGCTGGAGCGCGCTCGGGAAAGGACAGAGGCGCAGTCGGAGCGCTGGATGCCCGGGTTTGGGAAGTTTGGGCCGGAGCACTGAGTTCGGGCGGAGGCTAACTGTGTTCAGGCAGGAAACGGAGGCTAACGGAGATGGCGCACAACTCAAGGGTCTCTATAGAGACTTTAGGAGTCAGGACTGCTAGAAGGCGCCAAAGAATAACTCCAAGCTTCAAGGCACTAACTTTCACTCTGGGGATCTTTCAGCCTCGACTTGGAAAGAACAGTCACCGGATCCCACTGGGGAGATCGGACCTCTCCAGCTCACTAAAGCGATGCTCCCGCGCACAGATCTTCTCGGTTCGGTGACACGGCAGCGATAGCAGGGGCCTGGGACTCCTGTGCTGGAGTTTCTTGCAACAATGTGGCTTATTGAGGGGCTGTCGGCTCGTGGGCCGCCCGCTCGGTGACTCACGCGCTCCCATTGGCTGTGCTGGGAGGGTGTGTGAGCCCGCGGACCGCCTGCCGTCGCGGCGCAGCCAATCAGAGCGCAAGGCCCGCGGGCGCGGCCAAGCAGACGGGCCGGAGGGAGCGCCGCGGGCTGGGGCGGAGCCGTCTGCTGGGATGGGACGTGAGGTCCGTGGCAAGAGGCTTGGGCGGAAAGGCGCATGAGCCACTTAGGCGTCAGGCTCCGCTTTGGGTGGGGCGCGTGATCATAGATCCCGAGAGTGGGGCGACAGGAAAGACGGGTCACCAGAACAACACACGCCACGCCCTGTGCAGGAAGTGAGACACCGTCAGGGACATCTGGGGGTCATAGGAGGGGCCCCTACTAGAGGATAACTTATCTGGAGCACCTGAGCTCTGCCCTCCTGTTGCTCATCCCCTGCTGCCGGGCACTGAAGCAAAGTGATCCACTGCAGCTGCTGTTAACTTCAATACCAGGCACCCGGAAAGTTATTTTCAAAATGTGGAGGCTTACTGATCTCGTTCTACAGCTGAGGAACTGAGACACAGCCATAAACAGACTTGCCCAAGATCATACAGCTAATTAGTGGCAGATGAAAAAGGAACCCAGGTCTATCTGACTTAGAGACCCAGTTTCAGTTCCTTAATTTCCAGTCCTGGTCTGTAAAAAGTCGGAGGAGATAGAAACCTAGAAAAATAAATAAATAGACCTGCTGTGGGGCTGATGACAGTTGTGGTTGGGGTGGGGTACAAAGGCTGAAAATTGTGGCAGCATCAGCCACAGCTAATGCCTGTCACCAGACTCCAAATATATATAATAGAATCCCCAAGGGTGAAATACCACGGCACAGCAGTGCTTTGGTCTCTAGGAAAATAACTAAAGAGTTTACTAAAGAGTTATTCCTCCCAATAAAGGTGGAACACAATCAGCAACTTATGTCGAACTATTGTTGTTACACAAGTTATAAATATTGTTGGAATTTTACAAGTAGAACACAAACGCATTCATGATGGATTTCTTAGCCAAACTTCTTGAAAACAATGTATTCTTGCCAACTGCAAGTCTCGCCCTTTTTTCACTGTATTCCTAAACCTCTTTGGTCATCGTCACTGTATTTCCAAACCCTGTGCTCTCATCTTCATCCTCATATTGTTGCTTCCACCTCTGGATGTCTCACCTTTGACCACACGCCCCATTGGACACACCTCCCCTCTGCAGGAGACAAGCAAGCATCATTCAATCTCCTCGGTCTCTTTCTCTCTATAGGTGAACGCTGCAGTGTTCCACGCTGTCCTCATGTGCCTGTCTGACCAGGTTCCACTCTCCTGGGTTATCCCTGCCAGCACCATGACTGTTATATCACCTACACACCAATGACTCATAGATGGAATCTGCAATGAGGATCTCTCCTGAGCTCCAGGCTTTTCGCCATCTACTGTACCATTTCTCAGCTCCACTTGAATGACCAGCACCTCACACTTACTATAACCACGGCTGAACATTTTGTCCTTTCTTAGTTGTCTCGTCAAATGGCATTCCCATCCTTGGGAATAATCAAATGGCATTCCCATCTTTGGTTCCTTCCTGCCACTCCCCCCGTATCCAGTCAACCCATCGACCCAGCAATGTGACCTACAAAATAGGTCCTGATTTGACCTATAACATAGACTTGCTTCTCTGCAGGTCTTTGGACACCTCGAGGCCCAGTCACCAACAACTCAGCCAATACCACTCACTATACCTTTTCCCCGCTTATATTTATGCCTAACCCCACCCTGACTTTTACAGTGTCTGCTCCATTCAAAAGTCAGTGTCATGTTTAAAGTATAAACAATTAAATGTCTCTCCTTCACTCAAAGTCATTTAACAGCTTCCAACCTTTCAATCAATTGCAAATGCCTAATAACACCCGCTTAGTCTTTTTTTTAGTCACCATGAATTAAAGAATTACAAAGTCGCAAAGATTTTTATGGTTTAGTTTTAGGCATACAGTGTTTCCAACACCAATTACCCTCCACCAATGTTCCCAGTTTCCCCAGCCCCAGCTTGCCTCCAGGGAAGGCACTTTCCCCAGCATTGTCCTAGTGTCCCCTTCCATAACTTACCCACCCTGTCTTACGGTAACTTTCCTACTGGAGACCAGTTCTGCTATTTGTCTCTGTTGCCATTAGGCATTTGATACGCCCCTGTGAGGTTTCTTTATATCCTATGTACGGGCTAGACCATTCTGAGTCTATTCCTCTCCCTTGACTGATGTTACTCAACATGTTACTCGCCAGATCCATCCACGAAGCGGCAAGATGCATGACTTCATTTTGTGTTATGGCTGAGTATTCCATAGTGTATATATGCACCATAGTTTCTTTTTCCAGTCATCTGTTCTGGGATATTTGGGTTGTTTCCAGATTTTGGCTATCATGAACAGTGTCGAAAAGAACATAGGAGTGCAGATAGATGTCTTTTCTGCACCATGCTCTGGGGCTCTTTGGGGGTTTAGTCCCAGGAGTGGAATTGCTGAGACTTGTTCTTTATATGAGGCATCCGTCTTTCCTCTCCAACCCTTCTAGACTGTTTTCCTAGTACACTCTTAGGATTCATTGGTATGTTTCCTAAAAAAAAAAAAAAAAAAAAAAAAAAAAAAGCTTACTCTTATTCTAGGGACTTTGCTCATCTTTTTTTCTTTTGCTGGCCTATTGTCTGAATTTAAAATTTGTATTTAATTCAAATATCACCTTCTCAAAGGATTAATTTTCCCTGACTATTCACTCTGTGTGTGTGTGTGTGTGTGTGTGTGGTATGTGTGTTAACAGGAATTGAACCCTGGGCCTAACATGTGTAAGGCAAGTGCTTTGCTATTAACTACCTACCCAGTCCCTGACCGTTTGATTTCAACTGGTTGGTTCCCTGAGTCACCTGTGTATCGCCTTTGTATACCCTTTCTCCTAACTAGATTATGAGTTACACAAGGGCAAGATCTATATGTTTGCTGGCATCTGAAGTACCTATAACGGTGCTTGTCGCATGATAGGCACACAATAAGTAATTTTTGGATAAGTGAATTGAAAAATGTTAGAGATAACCATTGTATAACAATGTAGAGTTCATAGGCTTATAGATTATTCCTCAAAAATGTTTTATTCACTCTCCATCTAGCCTAGTTCAAAAACCCGAATATCTCACCTGATTGCAAAAACTTTATAACTGGTTTCCCTCTTCATAGAAACACCACAGAAAAAATAGTTCTAAATAACCAACCACTTTGAAAAATAAGTAATGTTATCACATGTGCTTTTTCATTTCCTACTTTGGCGGCCACACCAGGCAGTACTCAGGGGCTATTCCTGGCTCTGTGCTTAGGGTTACCATATGTGATCCAGGGGTGTTGCTGCAGCCACAGTTGCATGCATGCAAGTGCTTTTCTTCCTGGACTATTTCTCTGGACCCCAGGTGTGTACTATTTTAGGGTAATAACTATTTTCTGTGTCATGGGGGTCTGAGGGTCAGGGGTGGGACTGGAGGGATTGTGAGAGTGAAGAGCATATATTAGAGGCAAGTGGTAGAAAGAACTTGAAGCTGTAAGATATGATCCAGGCCTTAATCAAAGTAAGGGGGAAGGAGAAGAGATGTTAGCATTTAGCTGTTTTAAAGTCTGATGTAAAACTGATGGCTTTGGTAAGAAGTATCACTTGTATCACTTGTCTTCCCATTGTTCATCCATTTGCTTGAGCTGGCACCAGTAACATCTCCATACATCCTGTCACATGCTAGTATAGCCCAAGGGCATCTGCTCACTCCAGGAACACGAAGAGCCTCAAACCATTCCTTTAGGTCATGGAATGAGGTCTATAATTGTTACTGGTTTTGGCATATTAAATATGACACGGTTAGCTTGCCAGGCTCTACCATGCTGGTGGGATACTCTCAGTAGTAGGCTCTCCTCTCATGCATTTATTGATGCAGGGGAGAGGTCGGCTTTTCTTTTTGGGTGGAGCTCTGACGAGTTGTGGAGTCTGGATGTTGAAAATGACTGCCCCTCATGGTGTGGGGGTTCCTCTGGCTTCTTGCGAGGCTCTATTGGGATGGCAGGCCAGGGTTAGAACCCGCCTTCCCTCCCAGGTGCCTCATCATTAGCAGAGCTGAGGGAGAGCCAGTAGCAGCTCTGCCTCTGGATCAGGCATACCTGGGCTTGAAATAGGCTTCACTGTAGGGTGGGACTCTGAAGAGCAGGGCTTGAGATCAGCTTTTCTCTGAGTGGGGCTCTGACGAGCTGTAGAGTCCGGAGTGGAGTCATTTTCAACATTGGTAAGAAGAGACAGATTAAAACGGAAGATACTGCTTACTTTGAAATACTTGGAAATCCACTGACCACCCCCCCCCACACACACACACACCAGGTAGGTGGTGTCAAACCCAGTGGACCATGTCAGCCATGAGGCCTTCTACACATACTGGTTTTAGAGGCTGTTTTCCACACCTTTCTCTGGTCTGATTTCATTGAACTAAAAAAGTAACCAGTGAGATATGACAGTGGGTAAGTACCTGCCTTCTGTGGGGCCCATCCAGATTGGACCCCAGGCATTACATACAGTCTGTCTGAGCACTGCCAAAAGTGTTCTCTGACTATAAGTCCTGAGCATAGCCAGATGTGAACCAAATACCAAAAAAAAAAATTCATAAGTAAATAAATCAAATTCTGCAACTATGAAACAATGCTATGCTATTGCAATAAAAATAATTTAATTCATATTTGTTTGTTTTCTAATTTCTTTTCTGTTTTTTAAGATAAATTAATTCTTAAATAAGGAATAATCACAGGTTATGCTTTTAAGCATAAATTATCATATATCTCAACTTAAACATCACCACTTAGAGACAGATAACCCACAAAAAGCTGAGAATTACATTTTTTTAATTTTCTGGAACCAAAATCTATGCCTGAAAAGTTTTATTGGTTTTTAGATCTGTCTCTCTCTCACAATCACACACACACACACACACACACACACACACACATAAACACACAAAATGAAGAGTGATGAGACCTACATTCTGCAGCCCCAAGAGAGGAATCAATCAGCAAGTATTTATTAAGCAAGCCCTTATACTGCTTGGTGAGATGAGAAATACAAAGAAACACAAGCTGTGATTCTCACCCCTGGAGGATTAACTATTTAATCAAAGATATAACACCAACCCATTAGATAATTATTACAGAATGGAAAAACCATTAAGAGGCAAGTGTACGTGTGTCTTTATAAGTGATGGTGATGGAGTTCTGGAGAAAGGAAAGAGTCACAGAGCAGCCTGCGCATGGTGAGCTCAAGAAGCCAATGCCAACTTTCATCCAAGTTGGCTTAGACCCCCAGCTAGGCCTAAGCTAAGCCTAGACGTTAGGCTTAGGGGAGTATCCTAGCAAGAGGCCACTCTGCCAAGGGACTTCCTCTGCCACATAATCGTTTTTTTATCCTTTTAAGGATATATTAAGTTTGCAGCATGTTATAAGAGAAAAGATTATATATAAAACACTAAGACTGAGCATAAACCTGTCTCGAATACATATTCCTTGCATCCTGTTATCTTCAACATCTGTCCCCAATGACCTGCATAATCTCTTGTGTGTTTGAAATTGGGGAACTGGGAAAGAAGAATGCTGAGGCGAGTTTAAATAGAAAAAATGGAAGTCACCCATAAAACCGCCTTATTCTAGATGCCAGATTTGCAAATAAAACCTACTCAAGCCTGGTTAAACAGAAAAGGAATTAATGAAAGAATATTCAGTCCTTTCTTTTCAGAAATTTGAGGAGAGTCGGATTGTCAGAATCAAAGACTAAATCATCCAAAAGTGATTTTACTTGGGGCCAGAGAGATAGCATAGGAGTTAAGGCTCTTGCCGTGCATACAGCCAACTCCAGGGCAATCCCCATAAGACAACTGGTTCAGCAACCAGATTCACATACTGTGACTCAATGCATGTGAGGTCTTGGACCTCTCAGTATCCAGTTTCCTCATCTTCAAAGTGGAGCACCACAAGAGGTCACTCTTGTGGTGTGCCCCACCTGTGTATAGCTCCCACCAACCCCCCAATCCCTCCAGCTACCACCACCACCACCTATCACAAGCCTGTGAACTTCTAATGTAGTTTTTTAAAAAAGGGATGATCAAAAAACAATAACCAGGCCTGAGTCTAAAGTTCACATGTAAATATAAACAAACAAGATTGTCTCCTCCAATTCTGCAAAATGTGACAAGGAGAGAAGGAAACAGCCATGATGGCAGCACAAAAAAAATAGAAACCACTTGAGGTTTGAAATGGGACAATGAAATCCAACACAAACTTTAGAATCTAAGAGAAAGGTAGGATCACATAGGCGGTAAGTGAGGTGAATCTTAAGCACATAGAGACATGTAGTAAGTAAATAAATTATCTGGACAGGAGATTTAGCAGACATCAAGTAATTGCACTGGATTATCCTGGCTATCTTTTTTCTGTTTCAGTTGGAGTGTGGGAGATCACCCAGTAACGAGTCTATTTGAAAACCAACTTGATTCTAATGTGCAGCCAATGGCACAGAGAACAGGGCTTTAGTATGGCTCTGGGTGTTCTGTTGCTTTTGAGCCAGTGTCAGTATCTGACTGACTCCTCCACCCACTGATCCCTTTGTACTTCCCTTTATCTTTGAATCTGCCCCTGGCTGTTTAGTGCAGAGTTCTTATCTTTATAGCTGCCCCATTCCTCCCTCTAGAGAACAGGCGCACAGGGTTTTTCTTATGAGCTCACCAGAAATTCAAGTAAACTTCCTACTCTTCTGTCACTTTAATGATGACAAGTACAGTTTTTCTGAGAAGGCACTTAGCCCAGCAGCAGTTGAAGCAAGTCAGGCCTCTGTGCAAGTCCATCCTTCTGATTTCAGCTTGATGGGTTCAGGATGAAGAAATGCAAGGCTGGTCCCACAGAAAAGATATAATTCTTTACAACAACAACAACGACAAAACCCTGTTTAGTGGTGCTCCAAACCCCACACTGGGTGCCTTGGGGATCTGACCCTGCCTCTGGGGAGTCTCTTGGCTCTGCCTGGCTGCCCAAGTTAGCTTCATCTTCAAACTGGTAGTTTCATCTTTAAACTGCAATTTAACTCAGTTTCCTTTACAAGCTACACGATCCAGCAAAAGAGAAAGAAACTGTCTCCTCTGAGTCTCTGAGTTTTGGGTCACACCCAGCAATGATCAAGGGTTTCTCCTGGTTCTACACTCAGGAATTACTCCTGGCGATGCTCAGGGGACCATATGGGATGCTGGGGATTGAACTCGGATCAACCGCATTCAAGGCAAACACCTTACCTGCTGTACTATTGCTCCAGCACCTAGGTGTCACCTTTATATATAAGAAAATACCTTCCTAAAATGCCCTAGCATCTTTTTTTTGCCTTAGTTAATGGGCCAGAGAGATGGTACAGTGGGGATGGCTCTTGCCTTGCATGTGCCTTCATCAAAATTGTCACACTTTCCTGTTCTAAAGCTCTCTAGAAAGGGGAATAGGATTATCATAGCAACTTTAAGTCATTATTTCTGTTGGGGAGTGGGAGCGGGTGCACATAAGCATTTGTGTGAGAACACCACGGCAGTACTCAGGGCTGACTCCTTTCTTGTGCTTAGGGCTTACTCCTGTCTCTATGCTCAGGGATCACTCCTGGCAGGGCACAGGAATCAAACCTGGGTTGGCCACATGCAAAGCAACCCTACCCACTATACTACCAATCCACCCAAGTCACTGATTCTTAATTTGGGGTGAGGGTCATGGGGAGTTTGCATCTCAAGGGTGATTTCAAATACCATGAGAGATCTGAGAATACCGGAGTTAAGAAGCTTGGCTTCATGAGGCTGACACAGTTCAATATCTGGCCTCCAAAAGCACTTTCTCTCTCCCTCCCTTTCTCTCTCTCTCCCCCATTCTCTCCCCTCTCTCTCCTCTCTCTCTTCTCTCTCTCTCTTTCTCTCTCTCTCGTGCCAGCACACACAGGCTGCATTTCAGGAAGGTATTTCAGGTGCATTTCAGGTACATTTAAGGAAGTCTCATGAAAAGCAGTTTTGGTTCTTTCAACTTAAATTGAGGAACTACTAAGTTAACATTCAGCATCATACCACACATAACACCCCCGCCCCAAAGAATAATCCAGCCCCCAATGTTAGTAATGCGGAAGAAAAACCAGGACTCATCCCAGGAGCTGAGAATAAAGTCCTTTGGTGGATCCTAAACAATATTATGTTTCCAGCTGATACTGCAAGTTCACATTTTAGGAATTGAAACTACTTATGATAGCGGCTAAAGCAATGGTTAAGTGGCTAGGGATTTGTCTTGTAGAGACTGACCCGGTTTTATCTCCAGCACCCAGTATGGTCCCCAGAGCCTGCCAGGAGCAATTCCTAGATCCCTTAGCACAGATCTAGGATCTGTGCTATGGCTGGGTGTGGCAGGAAGGAAGGAAGGAAGGAAGGAAGGAAGGAAGGAAGGAAGGAAGGAAGGAAGGAAGGAAGGAAGGAAGGAAGGAAGGAAGGAAGGAAGGAAGGAAGGAAGGAAGGAAGGAAGGAAGGAAGGAAGGAAGGAAGGAAGGAAGGAAGGAAGGAAAGGAAGGAAGGAAGGAAGGAAGGAAGGAAGGAAGGAAGGAAGGAAGGAAGGAAGGAAGGAAGGAAGGAAGGAAGGAAGGAAGGAAGGAAGGAAGGAAGGAAGGAAGGAAGGAAGGAGAGAGGGAAGGAAGGAAGGAAGGAAGGAAGGAAGATCTCACGATAGATTATATGGTTCTACAATCCCAGAGACCAATGAGGCTAATATTCTTTCTTAAATTTAAATTGAGATATAATTTGAAAATGCCATTATATTCATTTCAGCACATCATCAGTCTTGAAGTCATACTCAGAACTCAACCTGAGATGTGAACTTCTTCATTATGGTACATTCCCCATCTTGTGGGCAACCTGCATCCAACCAGAACTGTGAACCCTAGGACTTTCCATGTTCTCTCTTGAACACATATCTCACACTCCCTTTTTCTCTCCCCTAGTGTTTTTCTAAATAAAGCATTTTATTTGTTAAAAATATTAGTTTTATGTGTGTACATTATAATCATTCAATATTTGTATGGATGACCACCACAAGAAGTCTAGCTAACAGTCATCAGCATACTGGTGGGAAGATGGTTCAGAGGGCGGAGTACATGGTTTACACGCACAAGTCTCTCACTTGATTCTTGGCTACCCATGGTCCTCCAAGCCCCACCACCACTGGGAGAGTCCACCAAACATCACACCGCCTGAGCACAACTGGGTGCAGCTTTAACACAAATCAAAACCCCCAACCACTTTCAAAATAGTTACAATTTTAGAACTATTTTTCCCTGAGATGATAACTTTAAATATCTAACTTAAGGAGCTCCCAAATACGCGATGTTATTCATCCTATACAGCAAGATGTATCTTATTATTAGTGATTTTATTATTACTGATGTTTTGTACCTTTCATTCTCTTTGCCCTTTTCCCCATGCCTCGTGCCCCTAGCATTCTTTCATTTATTTTTATGGGGAGAGGAGAGAGCCTGAGGGGATGGGGGAGCCACACCAGGTGGTGCTTTGGAGGATGCTCTGCCCAATAGCAGTGCTCTAAGCACTCCCCACCATGTGGAGCTGGGATTTGAATTCGAGCCTCCTGCATGCAAAACCTGCACTCAGCCTGCTGGGCCCTCTCCAGCCTTCTTAACTTCCTGACTGTATTTCTGTAGAACTAAAAGGCTGGAACTTGCTCACTGGTCGATCTGAAAATTTTATCAATTGATTTCTCTGAAAATTATCATAGAGAGGGATATCATGACAGGTAGGAATTTAGCCATTAAGGAAAAGGCAGGACTGGTTGCTCCCTTTTGCTACAGTGGTTGGTCTCTCAAGGAGACATGGGAGTTTAGGGAGATAAGATTAAAGTCTCAGCTAAAACAACCAGAACAATGTATCTCTGTTCTTGCTCTTTGCCAAGGCAGTTATTTATCCAATATCTCTTTGGCCTGATAAGAAAGTAATTAATTACAGGGACCAACATTGTAGGGTTGATATAATATCCTAGAAATTGTGTGTGCTAGTAGATTTGACTGTTAAGTCTTTGGAAAGAATTTTGGGAGGGGTGTTTGCAGGGCCACACCCAGCAAGTGCTCAGGCGCTACTCAGAGCTCAGTGTTTGCTCTGAGCAGTTCTCTGGGCACTGTGAAGTAGCCCACATAGAAGCCCGGCCTCCTGCATGCAAAGCATGTATCCAGCCTCGTCTGTCTCAAAGATATTACGACCTAACTGGTGCCAACAGAAAAGTACAGACTTCCCACGTCACCAGGATTGTGCCACCTCTCCGGTGGATGGCAGCTGGCTTCCATGCCAACAGGGCACTCTCTAGGAGTTCCATTCTGAAACTTAAAGTCAATTAATTTATCCTATGGCTCATGAGACTATAAGCTATTGTCATTACCTATGGTAATCATTAATTCTAATCACAAAATTCTTCTAATTCTTCGTTTCTGAGTTGATGACTGAGTTACATATACCTGTCCCTTTAAAATTAAATGAAGTCATGTGACTTGTTTTAGTCAGTGCAAAACAATACACACACACACACACACACACACAAATGAGCTATCGCTATCACAGAAATAGAGGCAGACTCTCTTAGGTCTCAATTCTTAAAAAACATGACATTGAGCAAATTTGCATTATCTTGTGGAGTGTAATATCAAGAAATAAGCTCTGGGGCTGGTGGGATAAATGGAGGGTAAGGCACTTGCCTTTCAGGTTTTGCTTGGATCCGCTGTACTGCATGGGGTCCCCTGAGCATCACTAGGGGTCGCTCCTGAGCACAGAGCCAGGAATAGCTCTTAGGTTCCTGGGAACAGTTGAGTATGACCCCAATTGGGGGGTGGCGGAGAGAGAGAGAGAGAGACAAGGGAATCCTGGTCATTTGTTGCCTATTTTATGCCCTCTGATACAGTTGCCAATAGTGTTGGCTCCCTTCCTGCCATCTGTTTGCCTCCATCTCCTTCCTGCATTCTTCCTCTAATTTCCACTTTTCTTTTCGCATCTTAATACTAGTGTTCCTTCTGGAGCCCCAATTTTGTGCCAAAGAAACTCCCCAGCACCCTTAGCATCTCTGTGCACAGCTCCCTTCCTCTCTGAGGCGTACCTCTCCTTCAGAGATTTCCCTTTTACCTCCGCCCGAACAGTGGGAGAGTTGAGATCGGTGCCCAGGGCCAACACTGCTTTCCTGCTTTTTGGAAGTTCCACTCCTTTAAGACTAAAGGAGTCTCCCTAGGTCCTCCCTCATAACGTGACATCTCAGAACCCATGATGGGACGCCTGAATACCTGGATCCTAGTTTTCCTCTAAGTCCTGCAGAATCCAGACCCAGTGACCTTCCCTTTCGTTGTATTCGGGCCAGGTTCTCTCGAAGTCTGCATCCTACACTTTGGACACTCAGTGTCCCTTCTGTGATCCATGCTGGGGGAGCCACGGTGGAGGGACAATGAGGGCTACTCAGAGGGGTAGGCCACACAGAATCCTAAACAAGTGTCCTCTCCACATGCCAGGACTTGTTGGGGGGGCACTGAGTGATGTTTTATCTTAAAAGGGGCATTAGGTCAAATTTGCTTGGAAGCCCCTGTCAAGAAGAGGTTCTCCAGTTTTAATATGTTGTAGTCACTCATTAAAAATGAGTATTATAAAGTACACAGAAGATCTCCTGAAGTTTGACAGAAACTTTTTTTTTTTTTGCTTTTTTTTGCCTTTTGGGTCACACCCGGCAATGCTCAGGGGTTACTTCTGGCTCTGCACTCAGGAATCACTCCTGGCTGTGCTTGGGGACTATATAGGATACCAGGAATCAAACCTGGGTTTGCAAGGCAAGCTCTCTACCCGCTGCACTACGGCTCTGGCCCCAGTTTGACAGAAACTTATAGAGGGAAAGTGAGAGCAGTGGGGACGAGGGAGAAAGATGCAGTGTCTCATGTTTACCTTTTTACGCCCATTGAATTTTCTATCATGGGCATAATTATAAAATGTAATAAGACTGTAATAATTACCACAAAATTATAATAAACCAGCAGTACTTCCTAGAGTCATGTTTGTGTCCACAAAGTCAAGTTTTTACTTTCTTTGACTTTACAAAGAAACCAAATAGGAGGGTAGTTGAAAAAAGAAGGAGAGAGAGAGAGAGAGAGAGAGAGAGAGAGAGAGAGAGAGAGAACTGTTTCTCAGAACTGTTTTTCTGTTCTGGGATTTGGTGCTTCAAATCATGTAGTGCTGAAGAGATGCTGATTTCTTAGGCCACAGAAATAGAAAAAAATAGTTCTTCTTTTGTCCTGCATCTCCTGCAGACCCAGAGAATGGGTGTCAGACCATAAAGTTGGTCTATTGATGAGTGAGAACTGAGGCTGGTAGTTGAGGGCAGACAAGCCTAGGAACTCAAGCCAGGACAGTTGGTAGAAGCTGAGAGGCAGATGTGAGCGCAGAGGCTGCCACTTCTCAAGATAAGGCCAGAACTCCTCAGCCCCCTCTGAATGTAGGGACATAAAAGACAGGGAAGGCGTCTGAAAATGGAGAAAGAAGGACCAAAAATTAAACAACTAGGGAGCCAGAGCGATAGAACAGTGGGTAGGGTTTTTGCCTTGCACACAGTTGACCCAGGTTCAATCCCTGGCATCCCATATGGATGCCCAAGCACCACCAGGTGTAATTCCTGAGTGCAGAGCCAGGAGAAACCCCTGATCATCGCCGGTATAACAAAAAAAAGGAAAAAAATGTAATCAATTGGGACCAGAAGGATAGTACAGTGGTAAGATCCTAGTCTTCATGTGACTGACTGGGTTTGATTTCCAGTACCCCAAGCACTTCCAGGAGTGATCTCTGAGCACAGAGCCAGGTATGGTTCTCAAACCAAAAGAGTAGTGATTTTTTTGGGGGGGAAGGTGAAGATTTTATTTTATTTTAATTTTTTTAATAACTCTAAGATAGACAGCTGCGGAGTTGGGTTTCAGTAATACAATGTTCTAACACCCATCCCTTCACCAGTGTACATTTACCACCACCAATGACCCGTTTTCCTCCCACAATAGCCCCCAAAAAGTAATAATAATTCAATACATAAAAAGGCAGGACATGACAACTTACTATTTTTACATACATACATATATATACATACATATATATATACATACATATATATATTGCTTTTTTGAGCCACACCCAGTGATTCTTGAAGTTACTCTCAGTTCTGTACCTGGGCTCTCAGGAACCATATGGTAACAAGGACTGAACCTAGGCTTCCATGGGCTCAACCCATTGAGCTATCTTCCTGATCCCAGAAAATGGCAGATTAAAAGGCAAAGAATGTCAGTGAGGGGCCAGAGAGATAGTACAGTGGGTAGAGCATTTGCCTTGCACACAGTGAACTCTGCTCAATCCTTGGCATTCGATATGGTCCCCTAAGCACTGCCAGGAATGATTCCTGAATGCAGAGCCAGGAATAACCCCTGATCATCACCTGGTGTGGCCCAAAAAGCAAAAAAAAAAATTAAAAAAATAAAGAAGAAGCAAAAGAATGTCAGTGAATGGAGAGACAGTAAATAGAGTTAATTTCTAACTTATAGCTGGGAATACCAACAACTCTTCATTCTCGTGTATTGGGTGATTTATATTGAGATAAATCCTCCATCTTGTACTGGGCACTTTGAGTTCACATGAAGGGTAATTAAGCATGTTCATATTTATCCGCACTTAGAGAACCATCAGTACACAGAGCTGAGAGCCTGGCAGAAGGTCCTCTCCGAGATGCACTGCATACATCCGGCTTTCAAGCTTGGTTCTCTCAATACTGGGGTCATACCTCTACTTAATTCATCCTTAGCCAGACCTGTAAGGTTTTCCTCTTGCCCTGGAGGCTTTTTGTTTTTTCCATTACTCATTAAGTGGGTGGGAATTTATTTAGTATCTATGAAGTCAAATCAGGGAGCAAGCCTGGTCTTCGTGTGACTAAGAGACCAGATTAACATGACAAATTTCATGCTTACCTTCATGGAGTTTACATGCCAGGGAGGAGACAGAGAAGGGCCAGGGAAGTGGCTCAAGGATAGAGCATGAAGGGGCTGAGCAACAGCACAGCAGGTATTACGTTACCCTTGCATGAGGCTGACCTGGGTACGATCCCTGGTAATCCATATGGTTCCCCAAGCTCCACCAGGAGTAATTCCTGAGTGCAGAGCCAGGAGTAACCCCTGTCACCGGGTGTGACACAAAAAGGAAAAAAAAATAGATAGAGCATGTGTCTTGCACATGTGAGGCTCTGGGTTAGATTCCCTGGCACCGTATGATCTGTTGAGATCCACTGACGAAGTTTGGGTGCATTCAGGGTGGTATGGCTATAAACTGCTGAGATCCACTGAATGTGGCTCTGGTGGTCCCCCCTACCACTAAGTTAGAGCAATGACCTATCTATGGGGACTAACTGGCAATGGCCCCTGGGCCTCCTGAGCACTACTTGGGAGTACTCACCACCCCAAAAAAAAGTAGAGAGTAGGGAAAGCATTGAGGAAGGGTGATATAAGATGAGACTCAGATTCACAGCAAATCTGGAAGACTCTGGAGTCTTGGTGGGAACACTCCAAAGAGCGCTTGTCAGATGGTGCATTAGCTCAGTGTATATGTGTTTTGAGGTCACTCTGGCTGTTGTCTGAAGCAGAGGGGGAAGTGAGTAACTGGCGACTGGGTGACTGAGCCACTCAATGAAAAAATGAAGGTGTCTTGGTTAAAGATGCTGCATACAAAATAAAATTTACTTGGAAAGAATTTTTAAATATATTTTTTAATTCTCTTGGGGATTAGATGAAACAAGACATGTTTGAGGCTAGAGAAATGGTGCTAAGGGTTGGGCACATGATTTACATGCAGAAGACCTGGATTGAATCCCCAATCTTACATGTTCCCCCTCAGAGGCCAGGGGTGACCTCTGCATAACCCCTGTGCACTGCTAGGAGTAGCCCCAAAGCATAAACAAAACACAGACACATTTTGGAGCTAGAAATAAAGCACCTACAGGTAAACTGGATGTAAGAGGTGAAGAACAGGTTTGTGAGTAAACAGAAATGTAAGATACCATTTAGAGACCCAGGGAGTGTGGGGTAGAATGGGCTTTAGAGTAGATCCAGAATTCCGTTTTGGACATGCTCAGCAGAAATGCTTGTGATAATCTAAAAGGAGAGGACAAAGTAGAGGGCCGGTTCTATGAGTGTTTGTTCACATCAGATACCCAGATGAAGATAAACATGGGAGCTGTCACCTAAGGTTGTATTTGAAGCTCTGGGAAAGCAGGCCCTGGTGAGGGGCTGTGTACTAAAGAACTTTCTCTTCTCTCTCCTTTTTATTTTTTGATGGTGGTGGTAGTGGGGGGAAACGGGGTTGGGCCACACTCAGTGGTGCTCAGGGGTTACTCCTGGATCTATACACAGGAATTACTACTGGCAGTGCTCTGAGAACCATATGGAATGGTAGGGATTGAACCCAGGTCAGCCACATGTAAGGAAAATACCCTCCCCAGCCCAGGAGGCTCTTTTCTTTCTAACTAAAACTCTCAGTCTCCCTTATGGGGAGAACCACACCAGCCCGACTTTCTCTGGAGCAGCTGGAAGTCTTTGTCTTTAGTGGGTCAGACAGATGTTTAAGCTAACTTCTTCCCTCACCAACTGATGTCTGACAAATGTGGCATTTGTGGGATCCAGTATTGTAGAATACCTTTGTTCCCCAACAACATTTGGGGAGAATGGCGTGATCCCCTTCTTCCCCAAGGGGAATGGAGGCAGGGATAGACAAAGACTCTCGAATCCAGCAAAGTTCAAAAAGGGTTTTGATACAACAGGAGGAAAGCACCAGGTCTCAGGTAGCTAATCCCACCTGGGGTCTAGGTAGTCAATCAAAATGTAGAAGGGAAACCTGGGGGTGGGATTTGGCCTCAAAAGGCAACCCCAGGCTCCTCCCCCAGAGAGAGGAAAGAGAGGTAAGGAAAGAGAAGAGAGGAGAAGGAGAGACAAGAAAGAGGAGACAAGAGAAGAACAGGATTTCTCTCTGGCCAGCTGCTCCCAACCGGCTCCCTCCCTCTCTCCTTGGATCAGGTAGGGCAGCATGCCAGGCAAGGGCTGCTACCGGAAGAGCCAGGCTCAGAGGCCCAGGTTACAGTAGGGGTTGGAAGCCCAGGATAGCTCAGGTTCAGGCAGGGCACAAATGCCCAGGTACAGGACAAGGTACTGAGCACAAGAGTCTCACCCAAGTGTACAGTGTAGAGGCTGAAGACTAAGGAAAGCTGGGACAGGGACTGCTGGGGTACAGTTGGGAGACCTAGGGGCAGGCACGGAGAGAGCAGCACAGGAACAGGACCGGGCCATCATTCATGGGATGTGAGCAGACTGTGTGGGAAAGGACCAGGAATTTGTGTGGGAAAGGACCAGGGTAATAGAGAGGCTAGGCACAAGGGAAGGGACCTGGAAACCTTGGTATATTAAACTGACTTACTCAACTTTCTGAATTTTTTATGTAATTCTTTCGTACAATCCTCAAGAACCCACTAGCACAGGCAAATCCACTTTTGTGTTAACACTTTTACTTACACAAGTTCTGGCATTATAATCCAAAGACAGCAAAACCCCAAACTTCCAATTCCTAGCTAGGCCCACACCACGTGCTTGAGTTAGAATTTTCAAGCCAAGATGGCTGCTGAACCCTGAACCATGTGCATCAGTCAGAGGTCAGACCCAAACTGGAAGATGAAAAAAATGGCCACTTCTCCTTCTTTTTAGCTTATTTTATTGTTAGAAACCCACCAAAGACTTCCAGCCCAGTCCACTATGGGCTGGGCTATCTAGAGATAAAGCCAGGCAAATTACTATATAGAAATGCAAATCTTCAGGTGGGCTCTTTGGCTCAAGCTTAGCAAGTGCTGGTATGCCAGAGTTGTCTTCCTGAGATAAGAATCTTCCTAGCAGAGTGGGGAGGGCGACATCTCTGAACTATGAAGCAGTTCAGAATATAATATGTAGAGAATGGCATTAATACTTCTTACCATGAATATAGCCAGCCAATTTCAGAAAACTCTAGGCCTCCACTAGGGTCCATAATCTGTCAGAATAACTTGCTTACTTTGCCTAAGGAATTATTGGCTCATGTCCACTTGCCCAAGCCAGGCTTGCATGGCTCTTTGAATTTACTGTCTGTCACTGTCACTGTCATCCCGTTCATCATCGATTTGCTTGAGCAGGCCCCAGTAACATCTCCATATGTCCTGTCTCATGCTAGTAGAGCCCAAGGGCATATGCTTGCTCCAGGAACATAAAGAGCCTCAATCCATTCCGAATGAGGTCTATAATTGTTACTGGTATTTGGCATATATATCAAATACGACACGGGTAGCTTGCCAGGCTCTGCCGTGCAGGTAGCATACTCTTGTAGTCATCTCTAAAGCCAGCATTTATTGATGCACCACTCGGCCACAAGCGGCCATGCGAGCCGGGCGCTGATAGGCTTGTCTGCTGGGTGGAGGTCTGACGAGAGAGAAGTCCGGATGTGGAAAATGGAGGCCCTCATGGAGTGGGGGTCGTCTGGCTTGTTGCGAGGCTCTGCTGGGGTGGCGGGCCAGGGCTAGAACCCACCATCCCTCCCGGGCGCCTCATGAGCGGGTGGTCACAGGGAGAGCCAGTAGCAGCTCTGCCCCATGTCTGCGAGTCTCTGGACCGGCATACCTGAGCCGGATTTAAGAAAGACTGCTGCAGGGTGGAACTCCATGAGCCGGGCGCTGATAGGCTGGTCTGCTGGGTGGAGGTCTGACGAGAGAGAAGTCGGATGTGGAAAATGGAGGCCCTCATGGAGTGGGGGGGTCGTCTGGCTTGTTGCAAGGCTCTGCTGGGATGGTGGGCCAGGGCTAGAACCCACCATCCCTCCCGGGCGCCTCATGAGCGGGTGGTCACAGGGAGAGCCAGTAGCAGCTCTGCCCCATGTCTGCGAGTCTGGCTCTTTGAATTAGTAGGATTAATTATATTATGGTTGATTAGTAGGATTAATTATATTATGGTCGCCCAGTGGTCTCTTGGAATGACTGCATGTGTGTCCCCACGGAGACCCATGGAGTAAGCAAGAGTCATGATAAGGGTCACTTGATAACTTGACATCCCGTTATTCATTGATTTGCTCGAGTGGGCACCAGTAACATTTCCATTTGACCCTATAATATGCCAGTGTAGCCCAATGGCATCTGGTTGCTTCAGGAATATGAAGAGCCTCAAACCGTTCGTTCAAGGTCTTGACGAGGAAGTCTGACCATCTTGAGGTGGGCGGCCATGTGATCTTTTGATGTCCTGTGAGATCCAGTCAGTAACGAGTCTCGTCCAGTGGTCGTCTCCAAATCGCATTACATGTCCAGCCCATCAGATTTTCGATGCCTTGGCAAGCGAGACAGAGTCCCTGACTCTGGAACAGCGATGGAGGTCGGAACTCCAGATTCCTTCTCTCACTTGAGTGAGGCGTGATATTCCAAGCATAGCTCTTTTGATTCCTCTTTGGGAGACCGAATAGCATTCTCATCCTGCTTTCGTAGGGCCCAGGTCTCTGAGGTGTATGTTAATGCAGGGAGAATGGTGGAGTCAAAGAGATGTGCTTGGAGCCGGAGGATATTTTGCCATATAAAATTATAAAATCAATCCAGTTCTGCCCACACTCCCATTGTATCTGCTCTGGAGATTCCTTAGTATTGATCCTGGTTCCCAAGTCTTCTCATTTTTTTAATTTGATATTTAGGTCCTACTCTCTGATCCTCAGTGTAAACTCCAGGCTCAGTCCTCAGGGGTCACTCCCAAGGCCTTGTGAGAGCAGAGATCAAATATGGGGTTCCCCCATGTAATGTATATATTCCAGCCCCTAAACTACCTTCTTGGATCGTTTGTTCTTTGCTTTGTGATCTTTGTGTGTGTGTGTGTGTGTGTGTGTGTGTGTGTGTGTGTGTGTGCGCTTTGGGGTCACATTCATTACTAATTGGTTTGGTTTGTTTGGAGGCCACATCCAAAATACTCAGGGATTACTCCTGAGGTACTCAGGAGTAATATTTCTAGTCCTCTATGGTCAGAGAGATGTTTATTCTATGTTCAGTTTGTCTGGGTTCCAATCCATCCTAAACTTGGATGAACAGTAGGCCTCAAGGATAGCTGAAACATCGATAGCTTTGCGTACTGAAGGTAAACCAGCATCTCACTATAGAGTTGACAATTATACTCTTCAATGGAGAATATTTTCTTGAGCTTGTTTGTTCTATCCAATATGGGTTCGCTCTAAAGAGCTAGAGTTTTCCCTACCCCCACCCCACCCCCAGCCATCTCAGAATGACTTGAACTCCATGGCATTTAATCTAGGACTGCCTGCCTTTGGGATGGGCTGATGATCCAAATCTAGTCTTTGTGATGGGAACACTGCTATCTTCCTTCAGTGTACAGGCTGGAGCCTCTGCAGCAAGAAGCTCCATCCACTAATTCTGTTAACCTGAGGGCCTAAGAACAGACTTTTCTTCAGACCATTAACTTAAATAAACTGGTATTCCTGGTACTACCTCCAATCTGTTGCTACAACTCATTTTCATTTGAAAATGCCAGAGTGTAATTGCCTGATCTCCAAGACCTTCCTCTCTTCAGTGGCCTCCTAATCATATTTCCTCAGTGTGTGGGCTACTGTTTCACAACTTGTATGGAAAAAAATTATAAACTTCTTATAAACTTTTGTTGTTTGTGGGGACACACTGAGTGGTCTGTTCCAAGCTCTCTCTTTGGTGGTTCTTCCCAGTAATGCTCGGGGATTCATGTGATGCTGGAAGAGTACCCAGGTCTTCTGCACATATTGAAAAATTCTTAAGGACAGAAATGGAGCCACTATGACCATGATAGTTGGAAATGGTCACTCTGGAAAAAATTGGGAGCTAAAGGAAGGTAAGGTGATATACATGATATCTGTACAGCAACAGTACACAAGCCACAACAACCAAAGGAAAATAAGAAGGAGGAGAAGGAGGAGGAGGAGGAGAGGGAGGAGGAGGAGGGAGGAGGAGGACGGCGACGACAACGGCGACGACGAAAGCTCTTTACTCCTATGTTTGCTCCCATTTTCAGGAGTCCTGCATTTCAGCAGAAGGCCTAAGCCAAGCCACCCACAGATTGTTACCATATAAGAGCTTTGATCAGCCCACAAGATCAAGTCAAAGTACCTAAGTTTATTTTATTACTCTTCCTGTTCTGCCCCCTCTCAGTTCCCTTTACTAATACAAATGCTTCTCTCTGGAAGTTTAGTCTCTTCCTGGTGTAGTGGTGTTGCTCTGTTGTTTTGAGGAAGAAGCTAAGGGGGACCAAACATCAACATGTCTGAAGGTTACTCACATTCTGCTTGGGGAACACCCCCAGCAGTGTTCATTAGCGCTTGCAACATGAAAGGCAAGCACCTTAACTCCTGTACTCTCTCCTGGTCCTGGAATTGAGGCTTTTTGGAACATTTGTAATCCTACTGGCTACACCTTATCTCTCTGCAGTCCCTGCCCTCTACTCTGGCCTCCCACCATTGAAAACACAAGACATTATAACAAAGCCACCTTGGGTCATTCCAGCCTCTGGAGAATCCCCAGAATGAATGTGTAGGCACGCGGGTTTTCAAGTTATCTGTTAACTCAGTGAAGGAAAAAATACCCCTCTGTTTTCTCCTCCCCCCCCACCCCCACCACACGGTTAATACCTGACTTTGTAGTTCTATGTAAGTATATATTGCTCCATAAAACTCAAGAACATCTTATTCTGTCCTTCCCATTTCAGGGACACGACCTCCTAGCTTTGATTCTTGACTTGATGCTCCATTACCCTACTCTGCAACCTAGAATGTACTGTCCTTTTCTGCCTCATTACTAGTCAACCAATTTTGATTTATTTATTTGAGGGTGAGTAGAGGACATGCCTAAAAATGCTCAGGGGACCCAGGGTGACTCCTGGTGACAATCAGCTAATTGAATCAGATGGTTCAATGTTCAGGCTTGACGAGGTGCCTGAGTTCAATCTTGGGCGCTGCTGAGCTACCTCCAAAGCTTCTATTTTATTTATTTATTTTTTTTGGCTTTTTGGGTCACAACCAGCAATGTTCAGAAGTTACTCCTGGTTCTACACTCTGGAATCACTCCTGGCAATGCTTGGGAACCATATGGGATGCTGGGATCGAATCTAAGTCTGCCACATGTAAGGCAAATGCTCAACCCGCTGTATTTTCACTCTGGTCCCAAAATCTCTAATTCTTCAAGAAGAAATTCATCTACCACCTTTATGTACAATCAGAGTTGGCAAAAGCTCATACAACTTCAACCATTTGGTTGAACTATTTCATATAAACGCATTCAAAGTTCCTTGACCTGAGACTGGGGAGATGGTGTGTCTTTGCAAACAGAATGCCTGTGTTCCACCCCAAGCATTACAAGCTTTATTCTCCCTAGCACCAAGCTGGGTATAGGTTTTGAGCACAGTCAGATGCATCCCCAATACAAAAAAAAATCAAATTTTTTGGAGGGGTCACACCCAGCAATACTCAGGGGTTATTCCTGGCTCTGCACTCAGGAATTACTCTTGGCAGTGCTTGGAGGACCATATGGGATGCCAGGGAATTATACCCAGGTCGGCCACGTGTAAGGCAAACGCCCTACCCGCTGGGCTATACCTTTGGCCCCAACAAATTTTCTTTTATCTCATAAATAATTTTATAATACTTTTAGGAGCTGGAGAGACAATATATGAGTAAGATGCATTCCTTGCCTACAACAAACCCAGGCTCAATTTCCAACGCTAAATACAAACCCCTGAGCACAGAGCCAGGAGCAATCCCTGAGCACAGCTGGGTGTGGCCCCAAAACAAACCAAAAACTGGTATTTTTTTATGTGATCACTATTCAAATCAGTAGATTTTTAATAAATTCAATTATCTTCTTAAACTTTGGCAGGATTAATCTAATTAAATGAAAAGGTCTTGAGAGAAAACTTCTGAAGTGCTGGAGGAATAAAAGTTTTCTCAGAGAGAGAGAGAGAGAGAGAGAGAGAGAGAGAGAGAAAGAGGCAACGTGCCTGCCATAGAGCAGGATGGGGAGGGGGGAGGGAATTGGGGTCATTGGTGGAGGGAAATGGCACTGGTGGAGGGATGGGTGCTGGAGCACTGTATGGCTGAAAACCAAATATGAACATCTTTGTAACTGTATATCTCAAGGTGGTAAAATAAATAAATAAATAGATAAATAGATAGATAGATAAATAAATAGATAATTAAATAATAAAAAATTAAATAGAAGAAAGAAGGCATTATTTGTCAGGGGGCCCTGGCTAGAACCCCGCCCAGCACAAATGAGGGAAACCTGAATCTTGCTGGACTTCATCCTTTGAAATGAGAGGAAAGGACTTGGGAGGACGCATCTGCCTTGCAGCTGTAGCAGAAAGGAAAAGAAAGATGCTAACACAGCAGGGGCCTGGAAAGCAGTCCCATTTTACTGATCACAGTCTAAGCTTTTTATACAATTCTTGGGTGGGGGGTCACTTGATCACTTAATCACTTGACATCCCATTATTTGTCGATTTGCTCCAGTGGGCGCCAGTAACGTTTCCATTTGACCCTATCACGTGCTAGTGTAGCCCAATGGCATCTGGTTGCTTCAGGAATATGAAGAGCCTCAAACCGTTCGTTCAGGGTCTTGACGAAGAAGTCTGACCATCCTGTAGGTGGGTGGTCACGTGATCTTCTGACATCCTGTGGGATCCATTCGGTAACAGCTCTAGTCCAGTAGTCGTCTCCAAATCACATTAATTGTCCAGCCCATCTGATTTTAGATACCTTGGCAAACGAGACAGTGTCCCTGACTCTGGCACAGCGACGGAGGTCGGAGCTCTGGATTCCTTCTTTCACTTGAGTGAGGTGTGATATTCCAAGCATAGCTCTTTCGATTCCTCTTTGGGAGACCCAAATAGCATTCTCATCCTGCTTTTGTAGGGCCCAGGTCTCTGAGGCATATGTTAATGCAGGGAGAACAGTGGAGTTGAAGAGATGTGCCCGGAACCAGAGGTTCTTTGTCTTTTTTAGCTATTTCTTTGATGCTTCTGAAGGCATTTCATGCTGCTCTCTTCCTCCTGCACAACTCAGGTTAAAACCTGAGATCATTCATCATGAGGTCGTTCATCATGTTGACTTCTCGACCTAGGTACACATAACTGCTGCATTCAGAGATGCTTGTTCCATTGAGAGTGAATGGGGCCTCTGGAACTAGTTCATTTTTTCATGAACATAGTTTTGCTGAGATTCAGCTGTAGACCTATCTTTCCACATTCTCGGTCGAAGTCAGCCAGCATTTGTGCTGTTTGGCTAATGTTTGGTGTTATTAGAACGATGTCATCAGCGAAGCGGAGGTGGTTTAGTTGCTGACCATCTATCTTCACTCCCATTCCTTCCCATTCTAATTGTCGCATGATGTTCTCAAGGGTGACGCTGAAGAGTTTTGGTGAAATGGTATCACCCTGCCGAACCCCTCTTTTGACATCAATGATCACTTCCTTGTAGAATGGTGAGATACTGTTGGTGAATCCGTAATACATCTCACAAAGGATCTATTTTTTTTTTTTTTTGCTTTTTGGGTCACACCCGGCAATGCTCAGGGGGTTACTCCTGGCTCTGCACTCAGGAATCACTCCTGGCGATGCTCGGGGACCATATGGGACGCCAGGGATCGAACCCCGGGCCGGCACAGGCCGCGCCGTGCAAAGGCAAACGCCCTACCCACTGGGCTATCGCTCCGGCCCGATCTCACAAAGGATCTTGATGTATTGGGTTTGAACACCCTGTTTGGCTAGGGCTTCGATGACCACTTCAGTCTCCACAGAATCAAAGACTTCTTTAAATCAATGAACGTGAGACAGAGCGGTATCTTGAACTCCCTACAAACCTCAATGAGATTGGTTACCATGTGGATATGGTCTTTTGTGCTGAATCCTTTTTGGAAGCCAACTTGCTTGCATGGTTGTCCTTCATCTAATGTTCTGCCAATCCTGTTCAGGATGACTAGAGTGAACTGCTTGTAGATGACAGACAACAGACAGATGGGGCAATAATTGCCAATGTCATTGATGTTTCCCTTCTTGAACAGTAGAACTTTCCTGCTGGTTTTCCAATGGGAGGGCACCTTGCATTCAGACAGGTAGCATGTGAAGAGCCTACCTACAGCATATTGATGATTACTGAAGGCAGATTCTTCAGGTGTTCGGGTCTGACTTTGTCTGGGCCTGGTGCTGTTCCCTTTTACTGACGAAATGGCATGTTGGATTTCAGAAGGGAGAACATTGGCAACAACATATCCATCCTGCGGAATTTGGTATGTGGGCAGGTGGATGTGGCTATCAAACAGATCTGAACAAAATTTAATATGAATGCATGAAAGGAGACAGTTTTGAACTCAAAGCTAGGGTGCCTCAGTCGCATGATTGAAGCTGTCCAGGGTGATACAGATCTTGAATTGCATCAACACATCAAGGTTTGACCAGAGCCATAGTACAGCAAGTACAGTTCTTGCCTTGCATGTGGTTGACCAGGTTTGATCCCTGGCATTTCATATTGTCCCCCAAGTACCACCAGGAGTGATTCCTATGCAGAACCAGGAGTAAACCCTAAGCACCACTGGGTTGGATGTGGTCAAAACAAAACAAACAAAAAACCTCATCAAGATCCCCAGAATCTCAAGCACCAAGAAGATCCAGACCACACTGGTAAGAGAGGCTAGTACTGTCCAAAGGAAAAGGTAATTTTAAAAGGAAACTGTTTAGGAAACAGTAAGATGCTAGAAGAATCCTGACAGCCTGCCCTCACCCACAGGTGGGAGCTAGTGAATGAACATGGCTGCCAGAGAAAGAATTAGGAAGTCAGGGAAAGATGTACTTGTTTCTGCTGCAAGAAACTCAGGCTAGCAGAAAGTTTACTTACCAAAAAAAAAAAAAAGAACAAAAGAGAAAAAAAAAGTACAGAGACATGTTGGATTGTTGGTTTTAATAAATGTTTAGCTTCTGTGTGAAGGTTTGGGGGTTTTTTGTTTTTGTTTTTGTTTTTAAGTTTTTGTCACTTGAAGACACTAGTCTAAAACCCTTAGTCTAAAAATATCTCTTCAGTGTTTGGTCTTTAAGCCAGAGTGTGTAACACAACTACATGAAGAATGTGCTTTTCCTGCCACTGTGCATTAGGATATTTTTCTTCTGCAGAAAAATGAAATAAGCCAAGCCTCTGTGAAACCTGGTCACTCTGACCAAAGATGCAGTGTACTTTTTTTCATACAAGACTCAGCTGAGTGAAGTGTTCGCTCAGCTCACTGGAGGCCACGGTCCAGAGAATCCAGACAAAAGCAGGATGATGGCCACAACACACTGCACAGGGCCTTTCCAGTCACGGCCACCATTTCTAGATGGATGGTCTTAATAAAGATCTGAAGCCTGGTGGCACCAGCTGCACTCTGGCCCAGAAGAAGACTGCGCTGTTCAGAGTTGTTTTGAGTCCACACTGCAGAAACTTTTCTGCTCAGCTGAGACTCTGATGGCTGTCACTTGTTCTCTTGCTTTTAACTAATGGAACAACCTTTACTACAATTACTAAGTACATCAGGAAAAGAAAGCTTAGGAGTTTTTTTTTTCGGACCACACCTGGCAGTGCTCAGGGCTTATTCCTAGTTCTGTGCTCAAGGATCACTTCTGATGAGCTCAAGGGACCGAATAAGGTGCCAGGGATCACACTCAGGTTGGCCCCTATACAAGGCAACACCCTACCCACTGGACCATTACTCTGGATCGTTCACATTTTAAGGAGTATGTGTGCTTCACTTGGTAATAAAGTTTTGGCCGTAGAATTTATCCCATTCTGGATTTTTTTTCTTTTTGAATTTTTGGTTATAGAAACTCAAAGTCAACTTTTGAAGAGATTGAACAACAACCTCCCTTTGAACCAGAGGTTCCTCCCTTTGAAGCAGAGGTGCAGCTTCAACAACCATCAGCTTTTATCATTTTTGTTTATTTACTCCTCCTCCTCCAACATTGTACTTCGAATACTCCCAAGTTTATCACAGGAATTCCAACAATCTACCTGTAACCAGTTCCACTGTCCTTCCAGTCTGTTTTAACTTCAAAATTTTACAACTTATATAGCACAGGCATATTCATTTTCTTGTTGCTATAACCACAGACCATAAACAAAATGCAAACAAAATGAACATTTTCTCTTATAGTTTGAGAGGTCAGATGTCTGAGTGTTAAAAAACTGGTCCAAGGGTCAGAGTGATAGTAGAGCAGGTAGGGCATTTGACTTGCACATGGCCAACTCAGATTCAACCCCCAACATCCCATATAGTCCCCGAGCACAGCCAGGAATAATTCCTGAACACAGAGTCAGGAGTAACGCCTGAGCATGACTGGATGTGGCCAAAACATGTATGGGTTCTCCTTTTTTCTCTATGTATATTGAACATAACTCTTATCTGAATTTCTACCTTCACTTCCTACCCTACCTTACCTCAGAAATTGGGATTCTACTCACATGCCATACTCAAATTCTGACACATAGGTCACCCTGGGCATAGGAGGTTCCACACTCAGAAGGCCCCTTGCTTAGCATTTAATGTTATGTGGTAGCTGTCTTAAGTTTTTTTTTTTTTTTGCTTTTTGGGTCACACCCAGTGATGCTCAGGGGTCACTCCTGGCTCTGAACTCAGGAATTACTCCTGGCAATGCTCGGGGGACCATATGGGATGCCTGGGATCGAACCCAGGTCGGCTGCATGCAAGGCAAAAGCCCTACCCACTGGACTATTGCTCCGGCCCCATAAATTCTTTTTTTTTAATTTTTTATTATACCACCGTGAGGCATACAATTTCAAAGGTGTTCACAATTGGTTCTTGGTAATACAGTATTCCAGCACCCATCCTTCCACCAGTGCCCCATTTCCACCACCAATGTACCCCACCCCCTCCCGCCCACCCCCAGGCTGCCTCAACAGCAGGTAGCCCTGTTTCCTCTCTTTCTCTCTGTCTCACTCTCTGTCTCTGCATCTCTCTCTCTCTTGTTTTACACATTGTGGCTAGCCCTGCAGATATTTAGAGTTTATCACTTAAGTCTCTTTGTGTATATTCAATGGTGAGTTTTAATCTGCCATTACCATTTCACACATTTAGTAAAACACTGGTATCTATTTATATCCTATTAATGAATGCAGTCATTCTATATATGACCTTTTCCTTCTGACTAATTTCACTCAGCATGATAGTCTCCATGTCCATCCATTTGCAGGTGAATTTCATAATTTCATCTTTTCTGACAGCTGCATAGTATTCCATAGTGTAGATGAACCACAGTTTCTTTAGCCAGTCCTCTGTTCTCGGGCATTTAGGTTGTTTCCAGATTCTAGCTATAGTGAATAGCGCAGAGATGAATAAAGAAGTACAGATAGTGTTTCTGCTATGTGTTTTTCAGTCTCTCTGGTATATTCCCAGGAGTGCTATTGCTGGATCAAATTGGAGCTCAATGTCTAGTTTTCGGAGGAATGCCCATATTGTTTACCAAAAGGGCTGGACCAGTCGGCACTCCCACCAACAGTGGATCAGAGTCCCTTTTTCCCCACATCCATGCCAGCACCAGTTGTTCTTGCTGTTTTGGATGTGTGCCAGTCTCTGTGGTGTGAGATGGTACCTCATTGTTGTTTTGATTTGCATCTCCCTGATAATTAAAGATGAAGAGCACTTTTCACATGCCTTTTGGCCATTCGAATTTCTTCTTTTTTGGAAGCTTCTGTTCATTTCTTCTCCCCATTTTTTGATGGGGTTGGCTGTTTTTTCTCTTTTGAAGGGCTAACAGTGCCTGATATATCCTGGATATTAACCCCTTGTCAGATGGGTATTGGGTGAATATCCTTTCCCACTCTGGATTGTCTTTGTATCTTGGTCACCGCTTTCTTTTGAGGTGCAGAAGCTTTTCAATTTTATATAATCCCATTTGTTTATCTTTGCTTCCATTTTTTTTGGTCAGTGGTGTGTCTTTAAAGATACTTTTAGTTTCAATGTCGTAGAGCATTTGTCCTATGTTTTCTTCGATGTACCTTATAGATTCATGTCTGATGTTGAGATCTAGAATCCATTTTGATCTGACTTTTGTGCATTGGCCTCATAAATTCTTAATAATTTTGTCTTTGAATTTGTAAGTGAAGCCCAGTGGTGTCATGGACTATACACCAGAGACTTGGGACATAGCATATGTTGGCTCCACCTTCCCCATCTTCCTGGGATGAGTTCCCTGAACCTGGGTCAAATATTCCCTCTCCCAGACTGCTCTCTGGGTAAACCTGGTCAGTCTTTCACTGCACTGCAGGACTCTTGCCCAATTCTGGCCTCCGCTGCTTATGTAGTGGACAAGGCCTTATATTTCACTCCACACGTGGTCCCACAAACCACGTAGACAATCCTTGCTGCTCCCTTTACCTAAAACGTCTTTCCCTTTTCATCCTCCTATTTAATACAAAGCAATAACAATAACGGAAACTGTGATTTACTGAGCTCTTTACAATGTGCATGTTTGGCTGTGAAGGAGGTATGACATGACACATTGTGGCCATTCCAGGCAGATCTTGCATGTACAATAAGTGCAGGTAAAGCAGCCATGGCTTCCAGGTGGTAAAGGCCAAAGGTGTTGGAGCTGGTCCAAGTCACAGTGATTCAGAGTACCCTTGGCCTCCTTATTCTGTGGGGAGGGCAAGGTGGGAGGCTCTGTCCTTGGATAATGAGAACACGTAGGGAACAGCAGAGTGTGGAGAAACAGCAGAAACACTTTGTTCCACCCTAGAGCTAAATGATCCTGTACCTCCAAGGACCTCTTTTGGAATACGTTCAAGTTTCTTTAACCCAAAGAAAAAAGGAAGTAGGTTTGAGCAAGCATTATGAAGTCCTGCATCCTGTCCAAGGAATCATCCCCATGCAAGTTCTCTCTTCACTGCCATTCCGTCAGCAAAAGATTTCTCAAGGTTGAGACGAACAGTACGGTGGCGAAGGCACTTGCCTTGATTGCAGTCAACCTTAGTTTAATCCCCAGAAGCACATTAAGTCCCCTGAGCCCAGGAGAAAATTCCAAGTACAGGTGAGAGCAGCCCCCCAAAAATCAAAAACAAAAGATTTCGCAAGAGCTACAATGCTGATGCAGAAGCCCCCTACATAGGGGCACTTGGGTCTCTTGCTAACTCAGTGGGAACAGAGATCACTGCCCCAAATTGGGAATCCTTATAAACAGGAGTTGTCAGGCTTCCACATGTATCAACAATTTCTGGCAGGTTTAGTTAAATAACCAAACAGAACTGGGCTCTAGCCAAAGTTTCTGATGCAACACATTTGGGTTGGGACCGGAGAATCTGCATTTCTAACGAGTTCCCAGATAAGCCCAATGTGGCACTTTGAGAAGACATAACTATAAGCCCAGAACAGAGTAGGTTAAAGGTCTTTGAAAAAAGCTTCACAAGCATGAGATTCATGGAGACTGTGAGCCAGTTGCCACTCCAAATTCCACTTCTAGCCAAACATCACCCCAGGGAGCTCCCCCAAATTCTCCTCCCCATTTCACTTGCCCATGCTTTTTATTTTTTTAAATGCAGGACCAAGTTAAAAATTAAATAAGAATCAGGGGCCAGAGTGATAGTCCAGAGGGAAGGGCTTTTGCCCTTGCACGCGGCAGACCTGGGTTCGATCCCCAGCATGCCATATGGTCCACCAAGCACCAGCAGAAGTAATTCCTGAGTGAAGAGCCAGGAGTAACCCCTGAGCATTGCTGGCTGTGACCCAAAAAGCAAAAAAAAAAATTAAATAAGAATCATGAGGCCAGAGTAATAGTACAGCGGGTAGGTTGTTTGCCTTGCACACAGCCAACCTGGATTCGATCTCCTGCATCCCATTATATATACCAACATGAGATATACACTTACAAAGATGTTCATGTTTGGGTTTCAGTCATACAGGAATGGTTCCAGCACTCATCGCTCCAACAGTGCCCATTTCCCACCACCAATGTCCCCAATTCCTCCCCCTCCCTAGCCTCCTGCCTCTATGGCAGGTTCTTTATCTCTTTTCTCTCTTTCTCTTTCTCTCTCTCTTCTCTTACTCATTGTGTATTGCAATACATACATTTAAAGGTCATCATGTGTATCTCTTTGCCTAAATTCAATGCTCAGTTCTAGGTTGGTATTATCATTTTTGACAATTATTAGCACACTGTTCCCTTCTCTGTCTTACCTAACCTCTGATTCCCACACATTTGTGGCAGATTCCACCAATTTACAAGACCTCCTGATATATGTTTTGCCTGACCTTGGATATTGGTATCATAATATATGTATACGTATATGTATATATATATATATGTATATGTATATATGTGTATATGTATATGCATATGCATATGTATAATGCAAATAAATGCAGTCCTTCTATATCTGACTTTTTCCTTCTGGCTAATTTCACTCAACATGATCCTCTACATGTCCATCAATTTATAGGCAAATTTTATAACTTCATGTTTCCTAACAGCTGTAGCATATTCCATTATGTAGATGCACCAAATTTCTTTATCCAGTCATCAGTTCTCAGACACTCTGGTTGTTTCCAGATTCTGGCTATTGTGAACAGTGCTGCTATGAAAATAAAAGTGAAGATGGTATTTTTGGCTTCTCAGGGTATACTCCCAGGAGTGGTATGACTGGATCAAACGGGAGCTCAATTTCTAGACTTTGGAGGAATGTCCATATTGTTTTCCAAAAAGGCTGTACCAGTCAACATTCCCACCAAAAATGGATGAGAGTCTCTTTCTCCCTGCATCCATGCCAGCACTTGTTGTTCTTGCTCTTTTGGATATGTGTCAGTCTCTGTGGTGTGAGATGACATCTCATTGTTTTGATTACCATCTCTCTGATGATTAGTGATGATGAGCATTTTTCATTTGCCTTTTGGCCATTTGAATTTCTTCCCTGTCGAAGTTTTTGTTCATTTCTTCTCCCCATTTTTTGATAGGGTTAGGTATTTTTTTCTTGTAAAGTTCTACCAGTGCCTGATATATCCTGGATATTAACCCTTTATCAGATGGGTATTGGATGAACATTCTTTCCCATTCTGTGGACTGTCTTTTATATCTTGGTCACTGTTCTTTTGAGGTAAAGAAACTTTTTTAGTTTCATGTAGTCCCATATGTTTATCTTTGCTTCCAATTGCTTTGTTAGTGGTGTTTCATCTTTGAAGAGATGCCTTTTGCTTTTTGGCAATGCTCAAGGGTTATTCCTGGCTCTTCGCTCAGGAATTACTCCCTGACGGTGCTTGTGGGGACCTTATGGGATGCCAGGGATCAAACCCAGATCAACCGTGTGCAACGCAAACGCTCTCTCTACCCGCTGTGCTATCGCTCCAACTCTAGCATAGGAGGAAATTCTGAAGGCCATCTGGCAAGGGGGCTAGAGGCCTGAAAGTTGTTCATTTATTTACTGGGTTATCTGGGTTACAAGAACCTGTTTCTTTATGTGGAAAACATGAACGATCTCAAGGATGTAACACAGAGGAAGTATCAAATAGACTTAGACTTACAACAGTCCATAAAAATTATGGCAAGGTCTCTAAGACCCAAGGAGCATGTAGGAGCCTACAAAGGAGATATAGCTTTGGAGTCACAAAAGCACTGTGGGACCACAGCTTGACCCCCCAGATAACTGATTAATACCAAGATCTTAGCTCTCCACGAGTTATTGTGGTATCTCTGATCTCATAGTCAGCACTCTCCTTTCTTCCTCATATATAGTGTCTTCAATCCTTTCCCCCCCAACCTCCTTCCAACACACACACACACACACACACGCACATGCACACACGCGCGCACACACACGCACGCACATGCCAACTGTGGGTGTTTTGATGAGATTAAGGGTGGTGAGAAGCAAAAGATAACCCAAGTGGACTAATGTAAATATATGTAATCTTATTAGAGGGAAGCAGATCAGAGTTAGAGAAGGACAGCGAGCAGGAGCAGAGTTGGGAATGATGTAGCCGCAAGTTAAGGTATGCCAGCATCCTATCCTCTGGAAGAGGGGAGACATTGTTCTTTAGAGTCTCCAGAAGGAGCCAGTCCTGACAAGACTTTGATTTTAGTTTCCTATTTATTTTATGGGGGAGGGGGTGGACCACACTTGACTGTGCTCGGGTCTTACTCCTGGTTTTGCACTCAGGGATGACTCCTGGCTGAATTTTGGGATATGGAATGTCAGAGTTTGATCCGAGGTTGGTTGTGTGCAGAGAAAATGCCCTACCCGCTGCACTATGGCTCTGGCTCATTTTTTCTTTTGCTTTCTGGGTCACATCCGATGATGGTCAGGGGTTACTCCTGACTCTGCACTCAGGAATTACTCCTGGCTGTGCTCGGGGGACCATATGGAATGCCAGGCATCTAACACGGGTCAGCCATGTGCAAGGCAAATTCCCTACCTGCTATACTATCACTCTGACCCTGGACCAGTTTTTTTAAGACTTGTTTAAGACATCTGACCCTCAAATTATAAGAGAAAATGTTGGCTTTATTTTGCATCTTGTTTATGGTAAGAGGTTATAGCAACAAGAAAATGAATAGGCTTGTGCTACATCACTTGTGTCACTTGTCTTCTCGTTGTTCATCAATTTGCTTGAGTGGGCACCAGTAACATCTCCATACATCCTGTCGAGAGCAAGTGTAGCCCAAGGGCATCTGCTCATTCCAGTGTAGTCCAAGGGCATCTGCTCACTCCAGGAACACAAAGAGCCTAGAACCATTCTTGCAGGTCATGGGAATGAGGTCTATAATTGTTACTGGTTTTTGGCATATCAAATGCAACATGTGTAGCTCGCCAGGCTCTGTTGCTTAGGTGATACACTCTCAGTAGTAGGCTCTCATCCTGTGCATTTACTGATAAACCTCAATGGGGAGAGATAGGCTTTACCCTTGGGTGGAGCTCTGAGGAGCTGTGTAGTCCAGATGGTGAGAATGACTGACCTCATGGTGTGCAACATAAGTTGTAAAATTTTGAAGTTAAAACAGATTGGAAAGACAGTGTAACTGGTTACATGTAGACTGTTGGAATTCCTGTGATAAACCTGGGAGTATTCCCAGTACAATGTTGGGGGGAGTAAATAAACAAGAATAATAAAAGCTAATGGTTGTTGAAGCTGGTCCTCTGGTTCAAAGGGAGGTTGTTGTTCAATTCAGTCTCTTCAAAAAGTTGGCTTTGAGTTTCTATAACCAAAAATTCGAAAAGAAAAAAATTCAGAATGGAATAAATTCTACAGCCCAAAACTTTGAAATTCTTCATCTACCCTTCGTTTAGAGGCTAAAGTAGAATTTTAAAAAATTCCTCATCCATAGGTGGATTTGCCTTGATCAGCTCCTTTTGACTCACTCTTTGGTTCTCTTATGAGCTGTGAGTAAAGAGAAAGAGCTCAGGGAACAGTAATAAATATAAAACCTAAAAATTATCCTTTTTTATATTGTGTTTTGGGGTCCTCCTGGTGTGCTCAAGGCTTACTCCTTGCTCTGTATTCAGGGATCAATTCTGGCAGCATTTGGGGCTATGTGGTGCTGGGATAGAGCCGGAGTCAATGGCACGCAAAAGCAATTGATCCTTAATATAGTATATAATTCAGTTGTATTCATTAAATGTATAAAGTGGTGCCAACATCATTAGTAGCTTTTAAATATCTATGTGCAAAAGAATACCTACCCAGCGTGCGATCTGGTCATCACTTCAAGGGCAAATGCAGGCTTTGAAGGGAATTATAGGAAAGAAAAGCTTTTTTTAAGCACTGCCACCCAGATACACCACTTCTGGAGTGCCTTGCTCTGCCTCACTCTGGGCACCCATGAGCTCACATCTCCCTTCAGATAGGGAAGCCTGACATAGGAACCACATTACTCACCCTACTTTCCTGGTCCTGGACTCTCAACAAGTCCAGTTCTCAGCCCATATTGCACCAGCCTTGTCAGCCACAGACCTGCTCTGTAGTCAACCTCTTTTACGCAATGGACAGATGAGGTTTGGGCTGCATTCTAACAAGCACTTTTAGAGGTATTAGACATAACTCATATATTAAAGCCTTATCACCAGAGGTGGGAAAATTAAAAAGCCAAGAGTTGGTAGCCAAAGAGATAGTATAGCATGTAGGATGCTTGCCTTTCACCCTACCTGATGTACTATCATAACATAACCTGACTGATCTAGTGTTGCAGGACTCCTTTAAGGGCCGCTGCATTTGGCTCAAAACATTAGCATACTAAAGGGCCTAGGTGAGGTGCAGGGAGGGATTACCTAAGGACATTTAACACTCCCTGCTTTCCATAACAGTGGGAGGAAGGTCTGAGTTGCAGGGGGTATAAACTAGCCGGTTTTCACTCTCGGCGCTTCTTTGGGGGCTGTTGCTTGCTGTGAGCGGTTGCCCTGCTTGGAAGTCTTTTTCTCCTTTCCCAAAGCCTTTACACGTGGTGGCCGCCATCTTGGCCTACACGTGGCTGGGGTTCTAGCCTGGAATCCTAAGCATCGGGTTTTTCTTTTTGCTGATTTGTATGCCTGAACCTGTGATAAGTAAAGCCTTTTAAAACTGCATCGGATTCCTGAGTTTTCATCCGTTCCTCGCCGGCCGGAGGTAGAAGGGAACTCGCTTCCCGGCACTGTCGGGGACCCGGCGGAGCACCCCGGCAATCTAGGTTCACCTTTGACACTCCATCAGATCCTCTGAACACAGGGAATAGTCCCTGAGCACAGTCAGGAATTAGCACAACCCCCCCAAAAAAAAAGCCAAAGGTTAAAAATTGAGTCATTCAGAAGGATGAGGCAAAATGACAGATTTAGGCAGTAAATGGACCCCCTCAAGATCTTGAAGGCCATATTATAGAGTTTAAGTTACCCTAATTTCCTGTTTAATGAGTAGTAAGGTCAAGAAATATCCTATACTCCCAGTTTGCATTGCTTTTGACAAAGTCACTCTCCTTACTATTAACAAGACTAATAGCAATAATAATGATAAAGATAGGTAACGCTATTGGTCGTTTTGTTTCAGCCATGTACTTTCACATTGTAGAATAGGCTCTCAGAAATAAACTTAACTTTAAGAATTTAATATTCATATCTTAGCCTTTGCAAATGCAGCTGAAATATCTCAAAGACTCCAAACAATATTTGCGGATTAGAACCTGTGACTCTGAGTCACCTCAAGGTGAAGGCTGTTAGGAAATGTCTGGCAGGACAGTTTCAGGCAAGTTAACTGTGCTGTGTTTTAGCTCCAATGTCATAGCCTTTATTTACTTTTCTTGTGTTGACATAAAACCACTCCAGGATGTGTAGCTAAACACTTCCCTGTCACTGAAAATTGAAAAGAATGTATTTAAGTAGATGTTCTTGTCAAAGCAGTTGATGGTGAGTGTCACCATTTACTGAGTAGCCTCACCAGATCAGCTCAGATCCTAATATTGTCAGAAACATGGACCAAGACCAACCGTTTTAAAGTCATCTAGAGCATCAGTCTCACAACATTTAGTGATAACACACAATAACCAATATAATATAACATAACATAACAACTTAACATAATAAATATATAATATAATATAATATAATATAATATAATATAATATAATATAATATAATATAATATAATATAATATAATAATATAATATAATCATATCATATCATGTCATATCATATAATAAAGGGTATGAAAGCATGAATTCCTAGGTTGCTTAGAAGACTCCTAATAGACAATTTGTTCAGTGAATTCCCATTCTTAGAACTTAAGAGTTCTCAACACAGGGATCACTTGATAATGGTCAGAGACATTTTGGATGCCCCAACTGAAACATCAGAGGGAAACCAGAGGATGCTATTGGCATCTCTTGTGTAAAGGTCCAAGAAGCTTCTATCATCTTCCACACACTGGCAAAGTCCTAAATAAAGAATTATTTGGCCCCAAGATATACTTTGCCAATGCTGGATTCCTGAATTACCAGGAAATATATTTGAAAATGACTATAATTTAAAAACATTCAATGAAGGATATATTGCTTATTATCATCAGTTCCCTGCAGTCTTTGTTGACTATGTTTTAATGGACAAGTGGGGTGATAGATCATAACTCTTTGAAGCTTTTCCAGAAAAAAATTACAGCCATAATTTTGAGTGGATAATGTTGAGACTTCTATCCCTTACATGTTGAAGCTTGTCTGGGACATACCCAGAGTGGTTTTTGGAAGAAAGACCTGGCCCTGAATTTCAGGATGTCTAAATTAATGCCTTTAATTGTTTGTATAGATTGTCTTCTCATCACTAAACTTGGCTCATAGAACCACCCCAATCAGTGTTCCCATCTATGTGCCAGTGCTTGCCCAAGAACATCGCTTTGGTGGGGACAGAGCTAAGACCTGCTCACCAGCGAGCATCACTGACCTGCCATGGTCTGTCTATCTCTGCTTTTTGTGGACGTTGCCTATGTGATTTCTGAATTGATATGGTTGGGTGAGCCCACCAGCATCTGGTCTTCCCCATCTACTGATCAGTATGGAACCACAAGGTGGACAGAGCCCAGGTCCCCAAGTTGCTCTTTAAGGAAAGGATCACCCACCCGCTTGGAACACCTGTTTGAACTGTCTTGGCAAGTCACCGGAATCTTGAGCATGACTGTCATAAGAGCTAGGGTTTCCCAGACGAATGTCACACCCATCACCTCCCACTTTTTCCATGCACTGTGAAAAAAAAGGTTCATCCACAGAAGGGACCAGTGATCTGAAGTTCAACCTGCTGCCATATTTTCAGACCACAGCTAAGAATGATTTTTATATCTTTGCTGGTTGTATATATAGTAAAGGATACTATTTTGTGAATGTGGAAATGGTAGGAAACTCAAATGTGAGTGTTTCTTAAGAAAGTTTGTATTGGAAGACAGCTAATATTCATTTTTCTACAAACTCTCACTGCCTTTGTTAGCTCTACAATAATAGCATTGAGCACTAAAGTGATCCTAAAGTCCAAATATTTACTATCTGACTCTGTTGTAGGTTCTTTTGCTTTTTTTTTTTAATTCTTCTGACCTAAATGTGGGCTACTCAGGGGCTATGTCCAACTCGAGGCTGTTGGTGGCAGTGCTCAGGTTCAAACCTAGTGCTCCAGCATGTAAAGCAAATACTCTTTGAGCTAACAACTCCCATTCACTTCTCGTTCACCTCCCATTCACCTCCCATTCACCTCCCATTCATCTCCCATTCACCTCCCACTCATCCCCATTCACCTCCCATTTATCTCCCATTCACCTCCCATTTATCCCCCCCACCCCCTTTACCTTCCATTCATCCCCCATTCACCTCCCTACACTCATTGTCTCCCCCTTTCCATGCAGGAAAGGTATGTGGCAAAAAAAGATCTTGGGGCTCTCTTGGCTACCACTGAATACTCCCAAAATACTACATCACAAGGCTATCTTTTGTTGTTGTTGTTGTTGTTGTTGTTTGCACTCAGACCCAAGGTGCTGGGGGGACACCAAGGGTACACACCCTGCAGTGCTGGAGTGAGATGGAACATGTGGTGCTCTGCCCCAGGCACGATTTGTGCTCTACACTGAACTACATCCCTGACTCTTCAAGTTAATTTTTTGTTTGGGGGCCACACCCAGCGGTACTCAGGGGCTATTCCTGGCTCCCTGCTGTATCCTTTTGCCTACTACTTTCAATGTTCAGTTCTACGCTGATATTAACATTTACAATAATTATTAGTACACTGTTCCTTTCTCTGTATTGCCTAACCTCTGACTCCCACACATTTGCAGTAAGTTCTACCCACTGACAGGACTTCCTGATCCATGTTTTGTCTGGCCTTGGATATTGGTATGATGTTATTTTTTTTTATATCCCACAAATAAATGCAGTCATTCTATATCTGTCCTTTTCCCTCTGGCTAATTTCACTCCCGCACAAACCTCTTCATGTCCATCCATTTATAGGCAAATTTCATAACCTTGTTTTTCCTAACAGCTGCATAGTATTCCATTGTGTAGATGTACCAAAGTTTCTTTATGCCAAGGATCAATTTTTTTAATTAATATTTTACTATACCACCATGAGATATACAATTACAACGTTGTTCATGTTTGGAGGTTTCGGTCACATAGTGTTCCAGCACCCTGTCCTCCACTGAAAGAGAGCAGCTACCCCCTTTCCCAACCAGGGCAGGCCTACTCATGGGAGTTACCAATTTAGGGCCTGAGTGACCTTTTCATCTTAAAGTAACCTTTTCATCCTGCTATCTACAAAAGGCCCAGAACAAATTCCTGTTAGAGGTTATGAGACCCCCCCCCACCCAGAACCTGCTATCTGGCCTGAATTGCATTCCTGCACGTACGCATAGGCGTTGCTGACCCATAATCCCCACATGTGTCTAGCCGCACCAAAGATAGAAAGAAGTATTAAGTATGATCTGATTGGTAGTGATGGTTACTTGGTACAAAGTGATTGGCTGCTTGTGCGCAGACCTTGAAGTAATATTTTAAATCTATTGGATGGTTATGAGCGGGCTTTTCTGTAGCAGCGGGAATTATCTCTTAAAAGACACTCCCTGGAAGGGCTCGGGGCTCTTAGCCACTGACTGCTTGTGGTCATGCTATGAGCCGGGTATACTCAGTATTAATAAAAACCCTTGCTTTTGCATAGGACCCGGTCTCTCAGAGTTTTCCTTGGTAGGTGCGGCATTCGGAGGCTCCCAGTCAGTCACCCCATTGGGTGGCCAACTCTTTCACCACCAGTGCCCATTTCCCACCACCAATGTCCCCAAGTCCCTCCCCCTCCCATAGCCTGCCTCCATGGCAGGTTCTTTATTTCTTTTCTCTCTCCCTCTCGCTTTTCCTTCTCTTACATATTGTGGGTTGCGACACATACACTTAGAGGCCATCATGTGCATTTTTTTTGCCTGTATTTAATGCTCAGTTCTAGGTTGGCATTAGCCCTTTCAACATTTATTTGCACGTGATCCCTTCTCAGTCTTACCTAACCTCTGACTCCCACACGTTTGTGGTAATTTCCACTTTTGGTAAGACATCCTGATCCACGTTTCACCAAGAATCAAATTTTTAAAAAAACAAAAAAAGGGATTTCTGAATCATTTGCAAGTGAGTCAAATTTTAACTCAAGCTGCCGGATGTGGCAACTTCCAGATTTCTCAGCAAGATTCAGCTACTTTAGCAGCAATTTGGTCTCCTGGGTGACTCCTTCCAATCCCCTCCATAGACCTGTGCTCTCCTGGACTCTCCACAGTTGCACAATGTCTCTTATTCCACACCTCTCCAGGCAGTCCCATGTCACATAACACACTTGATTATAGGTGAGACCCAAAGTGAAGAATGTTTCCCTTCTTTTAGTTTCTCTTGCTGGCCATGGGTGATCCTCTCATCAAATGGAAATGTTCTCATTTCTCGAGGCACCAGTGGAAACAACATCCTAATTATGCAAGTTCTGGGGCTGTGACCATTTCTCAAGTTCTGTGCATGCAGGGAGGTGCAGGCTGGGTCAGAGGTGAGTGGCTCAACCCTGCAGCCATCTCCTCCCTCCCATTGTGGTCACCTCCCAGGTACCCTCCAGGAAACAGAAATTAGCTGTTTTGCTTGTCCAGTGCCCAAATTCCCCTTTTTGTGCTGTATTCCAACTAAACAGGGACCCGATGAAGACTTGAGTTTGAACCCCAGCATCCTATATGGTCCCCCGAGATTGCCAGGAGTAACCCCTGAGCAAGTTACTGATTGTGTCTTTTTAAAACTGCAAATGCTTATGTTTCCCAGCGCCCTGCCAGTGTGAGCCCTGAGCACAGAACCAAGAGTCCTGAATGCAGCCAAGTGTAACCCAATCTCATTCCTCACCTCCCTCCTCCCAATAAAAGAACCTGAAAATGCAGATTCTTTGCAATGAGCTATAACAATGTCAAACCACTGTATGCTTTTTACTGTATAGATAGTAAAACAGTAAAACATCTAAGCTTTACTGAGTCACTGCAAGGGAGTTTCATTTATCATTCACCTTTCTCAGATAAGAAACCAAGGCACAGATCCATTAGGCAGCTTATCCATGGTTTCCCAGCCAGTGGGCACTAGGATAATAACCCTGGAAGATTGGCTCCAGGGTCTGTGTTTTATTTTATTTTAATTTTTTGACAGGGGCTCCTCCGGCAATGCTCTGCCCAGTGTGTAGGCCTGTCCAGTGTGGTGCTTGGGATCAGATTCAGGGCCTCCAGGATCCCAGTCATATATTCTACCACTTTGAGTAGTACCATTCTACCACTGGCCACTGGAGTCTGTAATAAATTAGCAGATTGTACTACATTTCTGTGGAGATAAGTGACCTTCACTTCATTTTATTTATTCATTTATCTAATAATGATGTGTTCAATAGTGTGATCGTTTCAGTGGAGATAGAGGTGAGTGTACCCCCTAGGGCCCTGCCACCATCAAGCTGGCCCTTGCTACCCTAGACTCATTTACATTCTTGCATCCACTGACATTGGTGTAGTCTACAATTTCTGGTCTTTAGAGAAATAGCTTAGTGGACTGAGCACGAGTGTGAGCCTCAGCACCACATGGACACCTGCAAGTACTTCTAGGAGCAACACCCAAAGCTCAGAACCAGTGAGTGTGCCCCAACCAAAAAGAAAATGAAGATGCAAATAGTTCAAGAACTTCCATTTATAAAGTGCATAGTATGGGCTGGATGTGGCTCTGGCTTCTGAAATGAACAAGTGAAACTCCCTTATCCTCCCCACAGCAATTTTGAGCTATTACATCCTATAAGCCTTAGCCAGCTAGTAGCCCACCATCCAGGACCCACCCTAATTATCCTAATTTCTAGGCTCAGTCTTTTTTTTTTTTGGGTCATACCCAGCAATGCTCAGGGGTTATTCCTGTCTCTGCACTCAGGTATTAAGCCTGGCAGTGCATAGGGGACCATATAGGATGCTAAGGAATCAAACCCAGGTCAGCCACATGCAAGGCAAACACCTACCCACTATGCTATCGCTCCGGTCCCTCTAGGCTCAATCTTGTGCTTGATTTGGTAGGCGAAGAGAATATTAGAGTAGGACTCTAATGGGCCCCAGAAGTTGGAAACTTAGCTCTAGAATTGTGCTAGAACATTGCACGAGAACTCATTTGGGTGATCTTTTTCTTTATCTGAAAAATGACAAGAATTTTTTGTAAAGAAGGATGCTTGATAGCTCTATTCACAATAGACAAAAAATCTGTCAACTACCCAAGAACAGATGACTATGGCACATATTCCCAATGGAATGATATGATACGTGACTAGGAGAAAAGATGAAATCTGCCTTTAGCCATTGCATGGTTGGATCTGTAGAGTATCATGTTAAGAGAAGTTAGTAAGGAGAGACAGATACAGAGCAATCACTCTCATATGTGGAATATAAAGAAACAAAATAGGGGGGACAACCGATGCCCAAGGCCACAGAACCTGAGAACTTCTCTTCAGTAGGAAGTTTACCACCCGAGGTAGAGAGTAGACACCAGGACAGTGTGAAGGGAAGAGGGCGCTGGTGGAGGGGATGGTGCTGGAAGGTGTTTTTCAAAGAAACCCTACCATTAACAGTATTGTAACCCATAGCACCTATAATAAAAATAAAATAAAGGATATTTAAATATTTGCTGAGCACCACTATGAAATGACTTAAAATATTTTTTAATTTGATTTTGCTTGGGGGCCACACCTGGAAGTGGTTAGTGCTTACTTCTGACTCTGCTCAGGGATCATTTCCTGACAGGTTCAGGGAACCCTATGGGAAGCTGGGGATTAAACCTTGGTTGGCCACATGCAAGGCAAAAGCTCTGCCTGCTGTGCTATTACTCCAGCCCCATAAGAATCCTTACCACTATTGTTCCTAACTACTTACGCATTAAAATGTTTATGGAAATCAGAAAACAGTTTTGTCTCAAATACCCCTTTGCCCCACTATGCTTTAGCTTTTCACCCATTCTCCCTATTGTTTCACTAGTCTTGGTCAGGAATGAGGGAATGCTGGATTTGAATCCTGACTAGGGAGTCTCTGAGCCACGTAAGCTGAGCAAAGTGCCTTACCTCTCAGGATTTCAGTTTCCCACTGAGGGTGTCTGTCCCTCTCCTCTGCATAGTCAGCTACAGTGTTTTTAGCCTGTCAGCTGGAGAGGGGCACCCTAACCTGCATCCAGAGCCATCATGTCCACAGCTAACTCCATGCTATTGCCCCCTGGGACCAGTTCCAACGCTGTGTTCAGAGTGTGAGAAGGAGTATTCTCACACAGTCTTTCTCTGGCCTTATCTCCAGCCGTCTGGATCCTGGGAGATCTGGTTCCAAATGCTGTGAAGAAGGTAGGTGTACAATTAGGTGTTATCCATCATCTTGGCTGAGCGTTTGGAAAGCTTAAGTAAAACTTCTGGGATGAGCACTATTTCTCTTCTTCACAGGGGAAGACCAGGTGTCTAACCTGCTGTGCTTGTAACTCTCCTCAGTGGGATCCCTTAAGGGGGTTAATCCGCAGAAGCAGAGGCTGGTCATATAAACCACATGTTAACAATTGCTGCAGCCACTGCCTGTGGAAACCCCAGAGGCAATTCAATTCAGGGCCTGATCTAGGACAAGTGTGAGGAGTGGAACTGCATTACAGGCAGAGGTTTTTATTTTAAGTTTGCATCTGTTTTCACCCCCTCACCAGAAACTCTCCCCCACTAAGTCACTGTTAACTACCTACTTACCCCTGGTGGTCTTTCCCTACTGTGACCCCCAACTTGGGCTCCTGAACTTTTTACACTGTGAAGCAAGGAAAAATTCCTTGCTCTGGAATTTTTCTTCTTTTGGAGGGGTGGGGTGGGCCACACCCTGCAATGCTCAGGGCTTGCTCCTAGCTCTGTGTTCAGGGATCACTCTTGGCAGTGCTCCACAACCATATGCAGTGCTGGGAACTGAGCTAGTGCAGTCTTCTGCAAGGCCACTAGCTCACTTACCCACCTTACCCACAGTACTATCTTTCTGGTCCTTGGAACTTTCCTTAACAGATTCTCTTAGTGATTCCCTCCCACCTCTCTAACTGCTCCTCTGTGTCTGCTGAAGTTTCCATTTTGTCCTTTTATTCTGTAAAATGTCAAAATTTGCAAAAGATCATGCCCTGGGCATTGACCTGCCTTCCTTCATACTCTCTAAGACCACTCACTACCTCTGCTTTGATTAACCTATGACACTCTCTACTCCAAGTAAACACCATCTACTCTATCTCTAATAATGTCCAATTTTCTTACCTTTATTTTTTGCAGAGCCTTGGGTGATAGGGAGAGGGAAGCTGGTTTGGGGCACACCTAATGATTTTCAGGGCTTGCTTCCAGCTCTGCACAGGAATCACCCACTCCTACCTTTCTTCAGAGCCGTGACATCCTTTTACATACTAAAATTAAAATGAAGGGTTATCTCTGTCTCTCCTTTCTCTATCTTCTTTGTTCAAACTCCCTCTGCCCACTTGCCTAGCCAAATTTTCCTACCCCATTCCTCTTCCCATTACCACCCTGTGAGATGAGCCTTTAATATGTGTTTACATAAGACCCAGCCTCCTCCCTCACCTCCCCCATTGTTTAGAGTGCTGATTCTGGGATTCATGAAAATACCAGATTTGACTCTTAACTCCTTCATATCCAAAAATGTTCATTTGGGTCATTCTTATCACCTCTGTTTTGTTTTTGAGTGGGAGGAGGGAGGAGAGTGGATCCTGGCAGTGCTAGGGTGTTACTCCAGCTCTGAGCTCATGGTGCCAGATATCAAACCAGGTTCACTACTGACAGGGAAAGCAGTTTAACCCCCTATTCTAACTTTCCAGCCTATCTCTTCATATTTTTTAAAGGAATCACTTTGAGATAAATACTTACAAAGTTGTTCACGATTAAATTTCAGTTATACAATGTTCCAACCCTCATCCCTTTACCAGTGCACATGTCCCACCACTAATGTTCCCAGTTTTCCTCCTGTCCCTCTCTATGGCCCACACTTTTCTTCTCTCTGATGCTGAAAGGGTATCACGCATGTCACTTTACCTCCTTTCAGTACTCAGTTTGTGCCCAGAGTGATCACTTACAACTATCATTGCCATAGTGTTCCCTTCTCTGTCCCAACTGCACTCCCTCATCCCCTTTGCGGCAGCTTCCTACCATGGACCGATGCTCCTGTGCAGCTGTTGGTGCAGCTATGAGACCTGGGTGACTACTATGTGATCTAGGTGATTTATGATTCAAAGATACACACATAATGGATAAGCTGGGAGATACCATCCACAGGGGGTAGTAGACCGATGGTCATATGACAAAGTTTATTGGGAAAACAGTGGTTATGTAGGGACGAAAAGGAATGCATGACATCAAGAGCACAAGACGGGAAGAGGAAGATGAAAAGTATAGTTACATGAGCTAGAAGGGGTGGAGTGTCACGAGGTTTCTATGAACTAAAGCAGAAGTAGACAGTAAGTTTTACAGACACCACAGGAGTCAGCTCCCCCTGCCTCTAGCCTTGGCCACCGGCAGCTGCAAGGTCATCAAGCCATGCTGATAATCAGGGAATGGCATGTCCCCCCACACCACATTGCCCTCATCAAGACTAGTGCACAGATCTTGCCCACAAGCACAATGGTCCATATGGTCAGGTGGCAGTGCCAGGGAAGAATTCCAACACTCCTGACCCTAGCTTTTACTGTCTTTATGTATTATTCACATACTATGGTTTCTTTTTCTTATATACTGCAAATGAGTGCAATCATTTTATGTATCCATCTTCCTCTGATTGATTTCTCTAAGCATGATACTTTCCATATCCATCCATGTATAAGCTAATTCTCATGATTTCATTTTTTTAATATATTTAATTATAATATTATGAGATAAACAATTACAAAAATGTTCATGTTTGGGTTTCAGCTATACAGTGTTCCAGCACCATCCCTCCACCAGTGCAAATTTCCCACCACCAATGTCCCCGATTCCCTCCCTCCTCCTCTAGCCTGCCTCTATGGCAGGTTCTTTATCTCTTTTCTGTCTTTCTCTTTCTCTCTCTTTCTCTCTTCCTTCTCTTACATACTGTGGATTATAATACATATACTTAGAGGTTATTATGTGTATCTTTTTTGCCTGTATTTTATGCTAAGTTCTATGTGGTAATAGCACTTTCAACAATTATTGGCACACTGTTCCCTTACATGATTTCATTTTTAACGACTGCATAATATTCCGGTATGTAGATATACTAACCCATGACTTCTACTTTGGATTCAGAACTTTTTTAAGTCAAATGCCAAGAACAGACTCACTTTCATTATATCCCTATCCCAGTGATGTACTGATATTGGATAACTCTTTCTAGTAAGTTAAAACTCTACAAATGGGAGGGGCATACCCAGTAGTGTTCGGAGATACTCCCTTCTCTGTTTGGGGTTTTCTTCTGATAGTTCTTAGGGGGACCATGTGGTGCCACAGATTGAACTGGGGTCATTGTCAAAAAAAAAGCACCTTAATCCCTGTACTATCTTCCCAGCCTGACATAAAATATTTTTTATAAACATTATTCGAACAGAAAGTGAAGTACTGGCAGAAACTGGAAGGATGATATGTACTTTAAGAGAAGAAAAAAAGAAAAACAGGGAATTCTGCCTATGGAGATGCCTCCTGAAGTCTAGGAGTGTCCCTTTCTTCTTTTGCCTGCCTTTCTCTCCCCTTAAATAAAATAATTTATGCATTCAGAAAAGAAATAAAAAAAAGGAATTCACAATGGATATGATCCTTTTTATCTGCCCATTCCGCAAAGGGTTGTGTGGTGAGACGCAAAGGAACAGAGTTCAAGAGAATGTGAGTCATTCTGAACTACGGAGTGAGAGGTCAGAGTTTGGGGCTACTATGCAGTCAGGCAATAAATGGAAAATCCTGGAGAGGCAAGAGTTACAAAACAAAACCCCCAAAATATTTGTACAGACTTATCTCAAATTCTTGAGTGACTCTGAATTAGACAAGTCCAGGGAAAGAATCCAAGAAACTCAGAAAAGAAGCAACCACTGAAGACAAATATACCAGATAGGTATTTCAAGAGCTGCTCGAGGGATTCAGTATGAAGTGCAAGTTCCACCACATGAGAGGGATGAACTTTCTACAGGAGCCCCATGAAGGCTACTGATTAGGGGTAATAACAATATTTCAAGACTTTGGGATAAACCCAGGATTAAGAGAAAAATAGCCTTATCAAAATAGACCCCAATGAAATCACCACAAAAAAACAAAGTGACGCAGCAGTACTTTCACTGTAATCTAGAAAAAAACTTAACCCTCTTAGAGGATAGACAACTAAATCCAAAGTCTGTACAATGTGACCTACATGTTACTGAATAAAAATTAGACATGCTAAGGGAAGAAAAATGTGATCCACATCAAAAGAAAATTGAAAAAAGCCTATTGGCATTACACTGGTTAAAATTAACAAATGGGGTTTCCTAACAAAAGGGATCATTTGCTATCAGTGTGCAGTAGCTCAGTGGTACTGAAGGGCCGGCCCATCTTTAGCCCTAGGGATAGATAGATGGTAGGGAAAGAAAAACAGATGTAGTTGCACATTTTACTTACCATTAAAGTATAGGGGCCGGGGCCGGAGTGATAGCACAGCAGTGAGGGCGTTTGCCTTATACCGAGCCGACCCGGGTTCGATCCCTGGCATCCTATATGGTCCCTGAGAACCGCCAGGAGTAATTCCTGAGCAAAGAGTCAGGAGTAACCCCTGAGCATTGCCGGGTGTGACTCAAAAGCGAAAATAGATAAATAAAAAAACAAATAAATAAATAAGTGAATACGTAAATAAATAAATAAATAAATAAATAAATAAATAAATAAATAAATAGATCACTGTATCACTGTCTCCCGCTCATCATCGATTTGTTCGAGCAGGCACCAGTAACATCTCCATATGTCTTGTCTCATGCTAGTAGAGCCCAAGGGCATCTGCTTGCTCCAGGAACATAAAGACCCTCAAACCATTCCATCAGGTCATGGGAATGAGGTATATAATTGTTACTGGTATTTGGCATATCAAATACAACACGTGTAGCTTGCCAGGCTCCACCGTGCGGGTGGCATACTCTTGTAGTCACCTCTGATGTAGTGAATAACAGATGTGAGGGCGATCTGGCTGCGACATCTGTCACCCCATTGATCTACAGGGTTGATTCGGCTGATCTGGCTGGCTTGGCGGGTGTCCCTTTCCTCCCCTCACAGCTCCATGTGCGTCCCTCCTGAAGCTGCGGCGCTTGGTTGAAGAGGGCGGCCTTCCCCGAATAGAGACGGACCAGTCTTCAGTCGAGGGGTATACGAGTAGCTGCGCTCCCCTGCTAGAACCTCCAAACAAGCTCTCAAATAAATAGATAAATAAATAAAAATAAAGTATGGGCCGAAGCAATAGACCAACCCGGGTTCGATCCCTGGCATCCCATATGGTCCCCACACAGTGCCAGGAGTAATTCCTGAGCACAGAGCCAGGAGTAACCCCTGAGCATCGTTGGGTGTGACCCAAAAAAGTAAAAAAGTACCATATGTGTTAAGATGGACTTTATTATTATTATTATTATTATTATTATTATTTCTTTAGTCAATTGTCTTTTACAATTGAAAGAAGAAAATAGATTAAAAGCATTTCCATTTGGAGCTGGAGAGAGGGCCCAGAGGTTAAGGTTGTATGTGACTGACCTTATTGTGGCTGACCCAGATTCAATCCCCAGCACCACATGGTTCCCCTAAGCATCACCAAATGCAGTCCTAGAAGTCCCTTCTAGTGTGAGAGCCAGACAGTGACAGCCCTCCCTAAATACTCCTATGGCACCTATGGAGCATTTGGGATCATTTTCATTTCTTTTTTCCTTTTTTTTATTTCTTTTTTTGGGTTACACCCAGTAATGCTCAGGAGTTGTTCCTGGCTCTGTGCTCAGGAATTATTCTGGATGGTGCTCAGGGAACCATATAGGATGGCGGGGATCGAACCCAGGTTGACCATATGCAAGGCAAAATGCCCTACCCGCTGTGCTATCGCTCCAGCCCCTCATTTTTCAATTTACCCATCGCACCCCTTATCTTACTTGTATCCCCCATTCTCAGTCCAGAGTCTGGCTGTATATGCACATTCAACTAATATTGTTGAATTAGCCCTATACTTTTTTTTTTTTGCTTTTTTTTGGGTCACACCCAGCAATGCTCAGGGGTTACTCCTGGCTCTGCACTCAGGAATTACTCCTGGCAGTGCTCGAGGGACCATATGGGATGACGGGGATCGAACCGGGTCAGTGCAAGGCAAACGCCCTACCCACTGTGCTATCATTCCGGCCCCAGGCCCTATACTTTAATGGTAAGTAAAATACAATATTGTTGTATAAATGGATTTTCAAAATGAAAGAATCAGGAAAGATACAAAACAAATATATTTACTAAAGTGAAGGAAGGGAAGTTTCAAGAAATTCTGGAGAATCCTATTCTTTTGGGTTTTTTTCCAAGCACCTTGGTTGTTTATTATTTTTTTTCTTCTTTTCTTTTTCCCCCGTTTATTTGAACACCGTGATTTACAAAGTACAAAATTTTTCATAGCACCATTGCTACAAGCATTCATCATTCAACACCAATCCCATCACCAGTGTGCCCCCCACCACCACCAAAGACCTTCCTTTCCTACCCTCCCCACCCCACCCCCATGCCTGCTCTACTAGCCAGCATTAGTCGTATCAATTGTTGCAATGTATAAATAATAATGGTATTGATAAAGTCATAAGCTTTTCCTGGGTTGTTACGTGTGAATTTGGATTATCATTATTTCAGGTTTTCGCAAACTACTGTTTAGACCTATCCTGAGCCTATACTGAATAATCTAACTTTTATTGCTGTATTAGCCGAATTTGCTAAATATGGTAACAAAACAGATTCTTAGAAAGGTTAATAGGGAGCCGGAGTGATAGTCCAGCGGGTAGGGCATTTGCCTTGCACTTGGCCGACCGGGTTTGATTCCCAGCATCCCATATGGTCCCTCCAGCACCCCAGGAGTAATTCCTGAGTGCAGAGCCAGGAGTAACCCCTGGGCATTGCCGGGTGTGACCCAAAAAGCAAAAAAAGAAAAAAAAAAAAGAAAGAAAAAAGGAAAAAGGTTAATAGGGATTATTAAATCTCAACCTGAACCCATTGGGTCATCTGGTCCCCCTGCATAAGAAATTACTGCTATGTTCTTACACAGTAGAAATGTGCCACACACAGTTTTGTTTGTACGTTTGTTTCTGTGAAGTCAAGCGACCATGGAGTGACCATGGGCGGAGTATCAAGCCTGCAGTTTATTGGTTCTCTTGGTGATTTCTAGATGCATGTGTGATCCGTGGCTGGAGTGAGGCTGCAATGACCCTGAGAGGAGTTCTGGGTGAGGCCATGTGACCTTCTGGCGGGGGATGGGGACTCGGGCCCCTCCCCGAGTCCCCTAGCTCCAAGAAGGTCTGCAGTAATCAGCCGCAGGTGACCCGCATACCTGAGTTTGAAAACCGGCTTCTTCTTTTTTTTCTGCTTTTTGGGGTTACACCCGGCAATGCTCAGGGGGTTTCTCCTGGCTCTGCACTCAGGAGTTACCTCCTAGCAGTGCTCAGGGGACCATATGGGATGCCGGGATCGAACCCGGGCCGGCACAGGCCGGTCACATGCAAAGGCAAACGCCCCTACCTGCTGGGCTATCACTCCGGGCCCGGGCTTCTTTCATGGATGGGGCTCTTTTTGGGCCGTGGAGTCCAGCCTGAGAAGTAACTGTAATTGCGAGTGGTGTTCTCTGGCTGTTGGGGCTTTGTTGAGACAGGCCGGCCCCCAGGCCCGTCTGCTCTTTGGGTTTTTTAAGGGAAGAGGGAAGGCTAGGGTCACACCCAGTGGTGCTCTTGGCTCTTTGTACACGACTCACTACTGGTGATGCAGGAGACCCTATGTGGTGCTAGGGATGGAACCACGGTTGGCTGCCTAAAGATCGCTGTCTTAGCCCCCTCTACTGTCTCTCTGGCCTGTGGGGAATCCATTCTTTGCTGCTGCCCCACCTCTTGCAGCACTGGCATCACCACTGGCAGTGACAGTCACTGGTGAAAGGCTACCTGAGTGTCCATTCCTGATGCTAAGTGCACACTGCAAGTCAGACTGCCTCAGGAGGGCTTCAGCAATGGTCTGGTTTTTCAGCAATGGTCTGGTTTTTCTGGTTTTTTGGGGGCCAGGGAGTTGGTAGTGAAAGACACTACATAATGAGGTACTTGGCATCATCACCATAAAGCCTGGGACTAATCAGATAACAGATTTTAGCAGTCCCTGCAATTATCTGATTGTGCTTAACTTTTCTCTCTAATTCAATGATTCAGTCCTGGTGGGAATGCTCCCAAGGTGTCTTTGATGATCTCAAATGTATCAACAGCTTCTCCCACCAGAAATGAACATGAATTTACCTTCATACAGATTCCCAAAAAGCCTGCCCCAGATAATCCCGGAGCTGGGTCTGGTGCTTTAATATTCAGCTTCTCAGATGATCCGACTGCCTCTCTCTACAGACACTGCTCCCTGCACCCCCTCGCTTCCCAAGAAGCAAGAGGGTGGAAATGACTGACAGGAAGTTACTGTGCTAGGATTAGGACCCGAGCCCTGGTCTTCTACTCCAGCTCCAGTGCTCTCAGCGGCACTGTGTCTCCCTGCCTTGGAGCCTGGACCCAGGGACTTGAGTGAGGCTTCCTATGAGCCTGTGCTGCTGGGCTGCTTCGAAATGCCCTTAGGGCAGCAGAGAGAGGAGGAGGGGTGAGGCAGTGCGTGTGCTGTGATGTGACCAGCATGGTGGCAGAGTCCTGAGTGGTGGCGGGTGCCTCCAACCCTCTGGTCTGCAGGGGGGCATCACCAACCACTCCCCTTCCCCCATCGGCAAATGCCTCCCCCAACTGGAAAGCAAAGACGGAGGGGGGCTGCATGTGCTTTCTAACAAACAGCATAAAGGGAGGAGCAATGGTGAGTGGAAAGGCTGCCGGGATGGTTTCCATAGCAACACCTCCATCCCAGCAGCTACGTGCTGCCTGGCAGGTGCACTTGACTAGGTCCCCTGAGGGCACTGCTGGCTCTTACCCACTCAGGACTCAGGGAGGTGTTCAGATAAGAGTTCAGATAAGATCCAGGGAATACTTAGGGGGCTGAGGCAGCTGAAGGCTTGGGTCTGTGGGGCCCTCTAGGGAGGGGTCTGGAGCTTGCGCACCCCCATATTCCTCCTTGGACTGCAGGCCCTGGCATGCAGCAGGTGCTAAGTCCTGTTGAAGGAAGAGCTGAGACACCTGAGTACCTCTGAGGCTTCAGTAAAGCTCTTGAACTTACGGAAGTGAGGAAAACCCAGGCAGAGAAGCAGCTCCTGGAGGCAAAGTGGGTGGGGGGTGGAGTGAGGGGGGGGGGAAACCTCCCTGATTCTGGAGGGTACACATTTATTCCCCAAATCAATACTGAGTGTCTCTGCACCCACACACCCTGCTGTCCACTCACCCCTCTGAGCTGCCAGCTCCCAGGAAGAAGATAATGGTGTGGGGCCTCACACACACACACACACACACACACACACACACACACACACACACTACACACCCCCACAAGTGACCAGGGTCACTAAAGGTAGGATTTGCTTTAGTTTGGTTCTGGGGCTTGCTCCTGCCTTTGTGCTCAGGGATCACTCCTGGCCAGACTTGTGGAACCATATGCACTGCCAAGGATTGAACCCAGGTTGGTCTTGTGCAAGGTAAATACCATAGCCACTGTACGATCTCTCCAGCCCTTAAAGATGGAAATTGAAGTACAGAAGATAAAAATACTTTTTAGGAGACACAGAGGGTGTTCTCTAAATCCCTGAATCTTGCAAATGATCTGGAGTATAGGAGAGAAGCAAGCCATCTTAGCCTGGAGTATAGGAGAGACGCAAGCCCACAATGTCTTCCCTTCCACTGACAGTAGGTTCCCTATAGGGCCAGAGTACTCATCTCATCTACCAGGTAGATGGGGGAAGAAAGAAGTAAATGAACAGGGACCAGAGCAATAGTGCAGTGGATAGGGGCACTCATACAACCAACCAGGGGTCAATCCCCAATACCTCATACGGCTCCCCAAGCACCACCAGGAGTCATCCCTGAGCACAGAGCCAGGAGTAACCTCAGAGCAGTGCCTGGCATGGTAAAAAAAAAAAAAACCTGCGTGAAATAAAAACAAACAAAAAGAACTAAATGGGCAGTGTCTCTGGGGAAAATTTTTTTCATACTCTACCAAAGTGGCAATGTTAACACAAAAGTGGATTTTTCCTATACTGATGGGTTCTTGAGAACTGTATGGAAGATTTGTATACAAAATTCAGAAGATTAAAAAGTTTAATGTATAGAAAGGGTAGATAGTTCCAGGTCCCTCCCCCAGATGTCCAGGCCTCTCTTATAGCCATGAGCAAACATCACCAATCCTGTCCCTGGCACTGTCCCATCCCGTGAACAGCTTCCCTGTTCTGTCCCACGTAGCCTACTCGCCTCCCATGAACGATGACCAGGTCCTGTCCCTGTGCTGCTCTCTCTGTCCCTTGTACACGTTCCCAGCCTCTGCCACCCCATACATGCATAGGCAAGATTCCTGTGCTCTGTCCCTGTTGCTGGGCTTCCCAGCTGCATGCTCCCAGCAGTTCCTATCGTCCTACTCTCTGGCCACAGCTTCCCTACTCTCTGACCTGACCCTGTGCAAGTGAGTGAGACTCCTGTGCTCAGTACCTTGCCATTACCTGGGCATCTGACCCCATCCTGTACCTGTACCTGTCCCTGCCTGGCCTTGCACAGACTTCCTGTACTGGGCCCTGGGCCCTGTGTCTGGGCATGCTGCACTACTGATCCATGGAGTGAGTCCAGAGAGCATGTGCTGAGAGATGAGAGAGAGAGAGCAAGAGAGAGAGAGAGAGAGAGAGAGAGCACTTTGGGGCTTCCTCTATCTGCTGCCAAATCCCACTCCCAGCCATCCCATTCTACATTCTGTTTGGCTACATGTTCCATGGGTGGAGAGTTAAAAGCAACTGACACTCCCCACCTTAGCTCCTACTATATCAATAAGACCAGTTTTATTTGTTAGGGCTTTTGGTTCTGCTCTTGCTGGGTCTATGAGTGATTCAGGAACTCTTCAGGGTTTATGTCCCATGATCAGGCATCCTCTTAGGCTGCAGGAACCTGGACTGGGTCCCCTGCTGGTGGGCTCAGGGATCATTAGGGAAGCTGGGAATCAAACCTGGGTCCACTGCATGCAAGCAAATGCTCTACCCATTCTACTATGACTTCAGTTCCTTTCATCCTCTTTAAATAAAACTTTATTTATTTAAAGAATAAATAAAAGCCCCTGGCTGGGCTCCCTGCCTGTATTGGACCAGGCAACCACAACCTAACACACTTGGCCTTAGACCTTCTCTTCTTGGCTCGACCAATCTTCATCCTAGCTCCTCCTTCTCTCTTTCATTTGCTTTGTTTGCAGGGGTGGTGGGAAGAATGGGGCCATACGCAGTGGTGTGCAGGGCTTTCCCCCAACATTACCAGCGGACCATGTGATACTGAGGACTGAACGTGGGCCTCCTACACCTCCACCCTTTGTTTGGGGGCAGCGGGCATGGTAAGGGGAGACACATCTAACTGTTCGAAGGGCTTACCCCTGCCGCTGAGCCCAGGGACCACTCCTGGCAGGACTCAGGGGACCACACACAGTGTCAGGGATTGAAGCCCAGTTAGTTAGCCCGCCCGCAAGGCAAACAAGATACTGCAGTGCCATCTCTCCAGTCCCAAGCTCAACCAGCTGAACCATCTCTGTGACTGATTCCCTTCACTTTTTTTCCTGATGTCCCAGCTGGAAACTACCAGAAAAAGATTCAGCCCCTGCATACCTCCTTTCTGAAGGTTTGAGAGCCGCTCCATGCCCCCCCACCTCCTCCCCACTATTATCTTCTACATCTCTAGAGCCAGCTTGCGTTTACACAAAGACTCTTTTACGCTTTAGCCATTTCCTCCAGCCCCAGGGCTGCCACCTCCCCCCTCACTATCAGTAGATAGGGTCCTAATATTTTCCAGAGGAAATAGGGATGAGAAGCTGTAGCTGCCTGACTCAAGCCCAAGGACCGGTTTATCTTGCCCTTATCTCTGGGAAGTAGGTGGGTCTGCCCCATCCTAAGTTAAGCTCCCTTCTAATGCTGATTTCCTGCAGAGATAACTACCTTTTTCTTTCTAAGGATTTGATCCAGGCATCACAGAAAACCTCCCACCAGCTGGTTAGACAAAGCAAAAAACACATTCTTGACCTGTTGTCATTTGCACATGTTTTCTACATAATAAAGTTTTATTTTAAAATGATAAAGGTGCCAAAGTGATAGTAGAGTAGTAGAGCATTTGCCTTACATGCAGTGGATCCAGGTTTGATTCCCAGCATCACATATGACCCCTGAGCCCACCAAGAGTGATCCTTGAGCACAGAGTCAGACATAAGCCCTGAACATAAGCTGTATATGTACCCCCCAAAAAGGTTATTAAATAAAAAAGAAAAAAGAATTCATTCAGAGAGGCTAAACATGTACAGAGATTTCCTTTTTATCCAACAACAACAAAAAACTCACTCAAAATGATTTGAGTGATTTATTAATCACGATTTATATTATAAATATGAGCCACTTATATTACAAGAGGGCTATTTATATTACAGCCCTCCACCCAGGTCACCATGCTTACACAGTTAACATCTGTTTTTATTCTTTCTCACTTATACTTTCTGGATTATTGTTTCTGTGGTGCCCAGGTTCAAACCCAGGGATGCACACAGGAAGCTCTGTGCTCACTGAGCTTCACCCTGACCCTAATCAGTTTTCTAGCGCACAGCTAATGGCAGTAAGTACATTCTCCCTGTGCAGCCTTTGTTACCAAATGTCTCCAGACCCTTGTGTCTTCCCACACTGAAACTCCAGACCCAGCCAGCAATAACTCCCAGCTACTGACAGCAATTTTTCTACATACCTTTTGAATCTTAACACAAAAACACACACATACGCATGCCACGCAAGACACACATGCATGTGCACACAACACACACACACACTCATATTTCTCCTCTTTTTTTTATATGGGTCACACCCAGCCAGAGATGCTGGGAAGACGAGGACGATGGGCCACTTCTGGTAATACCCAGCACAAGGCTGGTGGTGCAGAGGTAAGCAGTGTAAGGAATCAATGTAGGACTTTGCCAGGCAGGTCACTCCCTGAGTCATATCTCCAGTCATTTTTTTTTCCAGACTTGTAAGTCATTCATTTTTCTTTGAGCAAGATAGATATTGATCATTTTTCATGAATAATTTCTATTTTTAAAGTCATTTTTCTCGGGCTGGAGGAATATCTCAACAGGCTGAGTACAAGCTTTGCATTCAGAACTCGGTATAATCCTGCACCCTCTATGGTCCCCAAGAGAGCAATCCCTGAGCTCTGCTGGGTGGTGTCTCAAAACAGAGAAATACAAAAGACAGTGCAGACAGATCTCAGCATGTAACCAGTTGCCGTGATCAAACTCAGCCTCCCGCCTGCAAGGAGGGGAGGCTGTACCACATGATTCCCTGAGTACTGCTGGAAGCAGTCGCACAGCATGGAGCAGGAAGCAAACCCAAGGTGCTTTTTGCAAGGTATGGTCAAAAATAATTGTTAGATGACAGGCCTAGATAGCTTGGGATCTTTGCTGTTTAATCCACTCACAGTTTAATCTATTTACATGTTCTTAAGTCAGGGTTCATGCTAATGAGATCTCTCTTCTGTGTAAACACTGGTGGAGGGTGTGGCAGTTACAAGAGTCATTTTGACTCTGAATCAGTAACTTCTGAAACATTACTATAATCTCTACTGAGATTTCAATGATATCTCTAGATTGGGCACAGTTCCTCTTTATACCCACTGGTCCCAGTGGGGACAGTTAGAATTTACCAGGAGAGCCCCCACCCTGGCTTCGTTGAGACTATCACTTAAGGTTAAGGAAGGTCCATACTAGTTTGTCCTCAAGTGGGCAGCATGACCCTTTCAGTAACAGAGGACAACGTACTCAGAATCACTGTGGTACAGAATAGAAAATAGACGGACCTACCTGTGGGTACCAACTAGATTACATGAAACTCATGAATGTACATTCATTGAGTTATATTCCTTTATACCAGCTCTCTCACTCTCTCCAGTATTTTAACATAAAGATAATCTCAGAGGAAGGGATTTGTCCCTGGCATAATCATTTGTTTAGACCTGATGCAAGGCTTATACCAAGAAACTGATTTGTTGATCTTTGTTGACACAACCTTCCCTGAAGATTAGGATTACTTTGGGATATATTAGAGGACTGACTTGAGGTATACGGATCCACTTTGGCGTAAGACTTGGGTCCTCGTGCGTGGTCTAAGTTCTGACCAGGAGCCAGAGGTCTGGGGAATCTCATTGTTTTGGACTGTAGTTGTGGAGTTTGTTTTAGTAAAAAGCCTTTTATTATTATTATTATTATTATTATTATTATTATTATTATTATTATTATTATTATGTCATTAAACCACTGTGAGATATACAATTACAAAGATGTTCATGTTTGGGTTTCAGTCATATAGTGTTCCAGCACTCATCCCTCCACCAGTGCCCATTTCCCATCACCAATGTCCCCAATTCCTCCCCCTCCCTAGCCTGCCTGTATGGCAGGTTCTTTATCTCTTCTTTATATCTTCTCTCTCTCTCTCTCTCTCTCTCTCTCTCTCTCTCCTTCTCTTACATTGTGGATTGCAATACATATATTTAGAGGTTATCATGTGTATCCCTTTGACTATATTTGTTGCAATACTCTGTTGCCCAGAGCCTCTGCATCTGACCTGGAGTTGCCTCCTGCAGGCCACTTTGTAGATAGGAGGAGGACAGTTTGAATTTGGCAGTTCATCTGACCATATATTCTATACTGGCTGGTATAAATATTCTCTCATGCTGCCACAATCATCGTGTGACTAGCTAGATCTTACAGGTATATTTGCCTGGCCACGTTGGATCTCTAAGTAATTAGACCAGAGAAATGCTGTTTTCCTCCTAGCAAGCAAGCAAGGCTCTCTGATAAGTCAAAGGCTAATATACAGAACAACCATGAAGTAAAGATGAGATTCTTGTGAAGGCTTGGTGAAATATATAATTGCTATAGAATAGTCTTTGGTACAAATGCATGCTTTTGTATTTTTTAAAAAATATTTTATTATACCACCGTGAGATATACAGTTACAAAGATGTTCATAAGATGTTCATATTTGGGGTTTTGGTCATACAATGTTCCAGCAGAGGTGCCCACCCAGGGACGCCAGATGTCGGGGGACCCGCGGGGTCCCCAACAGTGCCGGGAAGAGAGTTCCCTTCTACCTCCGAAACCGGAGGGAATGGATGAAGACTCAGGAATCGGATGCAGTTTGAAAAGGCTTTACTTATCACAAGTTCAGGCATACAAATTAACAATAGGAAAAACCCTGTGCTTAGGATTCCTGGTTAGAACCCCAGCCACGTGTAGGCAAAAATGGCAGCCACCACGTGTTAAGGCCTTGTAAAGAGGAGACAAAGACAAGACTCCCAAGAAGGGTGCGAGCTCACAAAGAGAGAGCCCAAAAGAGAGAGAGCTAGAGAGGAAGCAGGCTAGTTTTATCCCCCTGCAACTCAGACCTCCCACTATTATGGGAAGCAGGGAGGGTCAAATGCCCTCAGGTAATTTCTCCCAGCACCTCACCTAGGCCCTTTTATATGCTAATGTCTTGAGCCAAAATCTGCCTGGAAAAGCCTTTATAGGGTAGAGAAGGGGGTTTCTGAGATGGCATGTCTCTGTACCAAAGACTAATACTAATGCCAGTTAAATATTTCTCCAAGCCTTCACAAGAGTCTCGTCTACTTCATGATAGTTTTGTATTTTAGTTGCCTTTGAGCTATCAGGGAGCCATGCTTTCTTGCTTGGAAGCAAACAGCATTTCTCTCTGGTCTAAATACTTAGAGATCCAACGTGGCCAGGCAAATATGCTGGTAAGATCTTGCTAGTCCCACAATGATTGTGGTAGCATGAGAGAATATTTATATCAGCTAGAACAGAATACATGGTCAGATAAATTTGCCACATTGAGAATACCCCCTTATCTACGAAGTGATTTGCAGGAGGCATTCCAGAGCAGATGCAGAGGCTCTTAGAGGAGTCCTGCAACAAGCACCCATCCCTCCACCAGTGCCCATTTCCCACCACCAATGTCCCCAATTCCCTTCCCCCTCCCCCAGCCTGCCTCTGTGGCAGGTTCTTAAATTCTTTCTTTTTTCTCTCTCTCTCTCTCTCTCTCTCTCTCTCTCTCTCTCTCTCTCTTTCTCTTTTCCTTCCCTCCCACATTGTGGATTACAATACATACATTAAGAGGTTGTCATGTGTATCATTTTGCCTGTATTTAATGCTCAGTTCTAGGTTGGTATCAGCACTTTCGACAATTATTAGCACACTGTTCCATTCTCTGTCTTATCTAGCCTCTGACTCCCACACATTTGTGATAATTTCCACCTTTGACAAGACCTCCTTTTCCATGCTTCGCCTGACCTTGGATTTTGGTATCATAATATGTACATATATATTTATGTCATGCAAATAAATGCAGTCATTTATGTTCTTCATCAAACTGATTCCTAGGTATTTGATTTTCTGTGGCACAATTGGGAATGGGACTGTTTTCTTAATATCCCTTTTTTCTCTTTTTGTTTGGTATATAGGAAAGTCACTGACTTTTTTTGAGTATTGATTTTGTACCCTGCCACTCTACTACAGCTATCTATTGTTTCTAGGAGCTTTTGGTAGAGAGGTTAGGGTTCTCTAGGTATAATTTCATGTTATCTGCAAATAATGATAGCTTGACTTCTTCCTTGCCTACCTGGATGCCCTTAATGTCCTTTTCTTCTCTGATTGCTATGGCAAGTACTTCCAGTACTATATTGAATAGAAGTGGTGAGAGGGGGCAACCTTGTCTTGTCCCCGATCTTAGGGGAAGACTTTTAGTTTTTCACCATAGAGAATGATACTTGCTGTGGACTTTTGGTAGATGGCTTTGACTATATTGGAGGAAGGTTCCTTCAATTCTCATTTTATGGAGGGTTTTTATCATGAACGGGGGTTGGATCTTGTCAAATGCTTTCCCGCGTCCTATCAATAGGATCATATGGTTTTTATTTTTTCTCTTATTGATATGATGTATTATGTTAATTGGCTTGCAAATGTTGAACCATTGCATACCCGGGATGAATCCTAGTTGGTCATGATGTATCTTTTGATGAGTCTTTGGATTCTGTTTGCAGTATTTGTTGAAGAAGGGAGATTGATCTGTAGTTTTCTTTTTTGCATTGTCTCTGCCTGCTTTGGGTATCAGGGGTGATATGTGCCTCGTAGAAACTATTTGGGAGTGTTTCTGTTTCTTCTATTTCCTGGAAGAGCTTGAAAAGGACTGGCAGTAGGTCCTCCTTAAAGGTTTGAAATAATTTACTAGTGAATCCATTGGACCTGAGCTTTTGTCTTTGGGCAGACTTTTCATTACTGTTTCAATTTCCTTAATGTGATAGGCTTATTCAGGTATTGCTGGTCTTCTTGGTTTAGCCATGGGAGGTTATAGGACTTCAGGAATTTGTCCATTTCTTCCAAGTTCTCTTGTTTTGTGGCATACAGACTCTCAAAGTAGTCTTTGATGATCTTTTGGATTTCTGTAGTTTTTTGCTATGATGTCCCCCTTTTCATTTCTGATTCTATTTATTTGGGTTCTCTCTCTCTTTCCCTTTCCTTACAAGTCTTGCAAGTGGTTTGTCGATCTTGTTTATTTTTTTCTAAGAACCAGCCCTTGGTTTCATTAATCTTTTGGATTGTTTATAGGGTTTCCAGCTCATTGATTTCCTCTCTAAGTTTTATTATTTCCTTCTTCCTGCCTGGGCTGGGCTCCTTTTGTTGCTCTTTTCTAATATTTTGAGCTGCGAAGTCAGGTTATTTATGTGGGCCCTTTCTTTTTCATGATGAATGCTTGCAGAGCTATGAACTTTCCTCTTAACACTGCATTTCCTGTATTCCACAATTTTTATAGTCCATGTCTTCATTTTCATTTGTTTCCAGGAACTTTTGGATTTCTCCTTTGATTTCTCTATGACCCACCGGGTTGTTCAGCAGTGAGTTGTTCAGTTTCCAGATGTTTGGCTTGACTCTCTGTTTTTGTGTGTGGTTATTAGTAAAAGCCTTTTAGAACTGCATTGGATTCCTGAGTTTTCATCCTTCCCCACCGGCTTCAGAGGTAGAAGGGAACTCATTTCCTGATATCATTTGGGACCCCAGCGGCTCCTCGACAAATAATAATTAATTAATCAAAATCTACAAATGACAAATTCTTTTCAAATTGAATCGCCATGCAATAGACCATTACAAAGTTGTTCATGATTGGGTTTCAGACATACAGTTTTCCAGCACACATCCCTCCACCAGTGCACATTTCCCACCACCAATGTGCCTCGCTTCCCACCCATCCCTGCTACATCCATCCCCCACCCCACAAACTGTCTCTATGGCAGAGATTTTCTTCTTTCTCTCTCTCGCTTTTGTTTGCAATACAGACACTGAAGGGTTATCATGTATATCTGTTTCACATATTTCAATACTCAGTTCTAGACTAGCGTTACTATTTCCAACTATTATTGTCAAACAGGTTCCTTCTCTATTTTACCCACCCTCTGCTCCTCCACATCATCCCACACACGTGGTAGATTCCAACCATTGACACGTCCTCCTGGCCCTTGATTTCCCTGGTCTTGAATTGCAAATGACAAATTATTGAAGTTGTGTCCTGACAGGATCAACATTTCTATAGCTGCTATTTTAGGCTAGTATTTAAAATAGCTCCAAAGTCTTCATGTACTTGAGAACATGTGGCAACAGGAGACTTTATTAAGTTTATCTGTTAAATACCTATAAAAATATAAAATAACAGTTTTTCTTTTTTAAGATACTAAGTCTCTGAATGCTTCATTCATCCTTTTGTTTTAACCCCACAAGGCACTCATAGTGAGCTGTTGCTTCAGCACTGACACTGAACACTGTATATTGTTAAAGAAAGGATTGCTTTATCTTTTCTTCTAGTTGCTTTGTTAGTGATGTTTCACCTTTGAAGATGTCTTTAGCTTCAATGTCGTGGAGGGTTTTTCCTATATTTTCTTCAATATACTTTATGGATTCAAGTCTGATATTCAGATCTCTAATCTGTACCTCAAAAGAAACAGTGACTAAGATACAAAAGCAGTCCACAGAATGGGAAAGAATATTCACCCAATACCCATTTGATAAGGGGTTAATATCCAGGATATATCAGGCACTGGTAGAACTTTACAAGAAGAAAACAAACAACCCCATCAAAAAATGGGGGAGAAGAAATGAACAGAAACTTCACCAAGGGAAGAAATTCGAATGGCCAAAAAACATATGAAAAAATGCTCATCATCACTAATCATCAGAGAGATGCAAATCAAAACAACAATGAGATACCACTTTACACCACAGAGACTGGCACATATTCAAAAGAGCAAGAACAACAAGTGCTGGCATGGATGTGCGGAAAAGGGGACACTCATCCATTGTTGGTGGGAATGCCGGCTGGTACAGCCTTTCTGGAAAACAATATGGACTTTCCTCCAAGACTAGAAATTGAACTCCCATTTGACCCAGCCATACCACTCCTGGGAATCTACTCTGGGAAGCCCAAAAATATGCAGCGGAAACACCATCCCTACTTTTATGTTCATAGCAGCATTATTCACAATAGCCAGAATCTGGAAGCAACCAGAGTGCCCGAAAATCGATGACTGGATAAAGAAGCTTTGGTACATCTACACAATGGAATACTACGCAGCTATTAGGGAAAATGAAGTTATAAAATTTGCCTATAAATGGATGGACATGGAGAAGATTATGTTGAGCGAAATTAGCCAGAAGGAGAGAGACAGACACAGAATGAGTGCATTTATCTGCATAACATAAATATATATGTAC